>JAJOOH010019747.1:0-29299 GCA_029582605.1 Solanum gracilifrons | reverse complement strand
AATTTATTTGTTAATTTTCATATTAAAGTAGGTATACCAAGTTATCAACTTTTTGAATCAGATTCTATGATTCTAACTCTTATCTTTAAAGTTTATCAACTTATTACTTATAAAATTGTGTTAATAATTCATATAATAATTATCTCAATAAAATGATGTTTTTCAATGTTGAATTGATAAAATCTTACTTAAAACTAATAATTAAAAAAAAGTGTTTGAAAAATCATTTATATAAAAGATATTAAGTAGTAATTTATATCTAGAAATTTAGAAAAATAAATAGATATAGATAAAATTTATATAGATTTTAGGCCTCTAATAAAAATTTCGCTTTAGGCCACAAATTATATTGAGCCGCCCCTGTTTCATTGACTTCAAAATATCGTGATATTGAGAATTCAATTATGTATAGCAAAAAGCCTATCGCTCTTGAGCAAGTGCGGCAAGCACTTAACTCTTGTGATATGCAGATGCATTTTGAATGAGACAAAGGTGACGAAGCTAGTGGGCTCTTTGTGAGAGGTCGTACTAGCCAATAGGGAAGGAGCAAATCGAAGTACAGATCAAAGTCTCGTGTGAACAAGAATAATGCGAAGTGTTGGAGTTGTCACAAGAAGGGGCACTTTGAACGAGATTGCCCAATGTCGAAGTCTAATGAAAAGACGAGTGCATCCATTATTGAGCAAGTACATGATTCTGATGATGATTATGTACTAACAACATCATGCAGTAGTGGAGTTTCTGACAATAAATGGGTCTTAGGCTCTGGTTGTACTCTGCATATGACATTCTGAAGAGATTGGTTGAGCAACTATGAAACAAGTGGAGGAACCGTATTAATGGACAATAATGCAACTTGTAAAATAGTTGGCATTGGTTCAGTTCGTGTTCGCTGCCATGATGGAATCATGAGGACTATTACTGAAGTTCGTCATGTTCTTGATCTGAAGAAAAATTTGATCTCCCTAGGTACTTTGGATAAACAAGGCTACAAGTACATGAGTGAAGGAGGAACTATAAAAGTGACTAAAGGGTCTTTAGTCATGCTGAGGGCCAAGCTGGAGGATGGCCTCTACACATTTGCGGGAGGCACCTTTATTGGCTCTGTGAATGCATCTATAGTGCAGTTATCTAATGATGACAAGGCAAAATTATGACACATGAGACTAGGTCATATGAGCGCACGAGGACTGGATATGTTGAGCAACCGCAACATTTTGAATGGTGAGAAGATCAACACACTTGAATTTTATGATCACTGCGTCTTAGGGAAGCAAAAAAGTTCAGCTTCAACACTGGCAAGAACAAGACGGGAGGGGTGCTAGACTACATCCATTCAGATTTATGGAGTCCCTCTAAGCTTCCATCGAAGGCAGGAAAGAGGTATCTTCTCACATTCATTGATGATTTTTCACGAAAAGTTTGGGTGCATTTCTTGAAGGCAAATTGTGATGATTTTGAAGCATTTAAAGAGTGGAAGATTTTGGTTGAAAATCAAATGTAGAGAAAAATCATGTATCTTCGCACAGACAATGGCTTGGAGTTTTGCAGTGAAGAGTTCAATGATTTCTGCAAGGTTCATGGGATCGCAAGACATAAGACGGTCAGGCACACACTACAACATAATGGAGTTGCCGAGAGAATGAACAGAACTCTTCTTGAGAAGGCTCATTGTATGCTCTTACAAGCCAAGATGTCCAAAATCTTTTAGGCTAAAGCAGTTCATACTGCTTCTCATATTGTCAATCGATCTCCAGCATCAGCGATTGACTTTAAGACTCCAAATGAGGTCTGGTCAGGTGAACCCTCTAAATATTCATACTTGTGAATATTTGGGTGTCCAAGTTATTATCATGTTAATGAAGGAAAGCTTGAACCAAGGGCTAAAATGGCCATATTTGTAGGGTATATAGATGGAGTAAAATGGTACAAACTTTGGTGGTTGTCTTTACTCAAATTTGTAGTTAGTAGAGATGTTACCTTTGATGAATCCTCTATACTTGATCCTCGTAAAATTTCTGTGGAGTTATCAAGAAACGAGAACAACGAGCAAGTGGAGCTACCGGTGGAGCTTACTAAGGAAAAGGATCAAGAGACTCAAGTTGATGAGTCTAAAGATGCAGATCTTGAAGAACTTGCTTTTAATGAACCATACACAATTGCAAAGGGAAGGGACAAAAGGCAATTACGAAAATTGGAACGTCTTATAGAGCAAGAAAATCTGATTGCATATGCGTTTGTAGCTGCAGAAAAAGAGATTAAGGATCTCGAGCCCACCTCGTATGTTGAAGCAACTTCTTGCAAAAATGTTGCACAATGGCAGTTAGCCATGATGGAAGAGACAAAGTTTGTTTACAAAAATGAGACATGGGTCTTAGTTAAAAGGCCAAAGGGGAAGAGGACAGTTAGATGCAAATGGGTCTACAAAAAGAAATAGGGTATTCCAGAGGTGGAAGATGTTATGTTCAAGGAGAGATTAGTTGCAAAGGGTTTTAGTCAGAAGGAGGGAATCAACTACAATGAGATCTTCTCTCCAGTCTTGAAACATAGCTCAATTCACGTGCTACTAGCATTGGTTGCACAATTTGATTTAGAGCTTCAACAACTTGATGTCAAAACTATTTTCTTACATGGTGATCTAGAAGAGACAATCTATATGGATCATCCTGAAGGTTTCCTAGCTGAAGGAAAAGAAGATCATGTATGCCAATTGAAAAAATCTTTGTATGGTTTGAAGCAATCCCCTAGCTAGACATTGGTACAGGAGGTTTGATGCATTAATGACTATAGATGGATTTTCGAGGAGTACATTTGATAGTTGTATGTATCACAAGAAGATGTCTAGTAACTCTATGATTTATCTATTGTTGTATGTTGATGATATGCTTACTTCTGCTAACAACATCACAAAGATAAATATTTTGAAGAAACTGTTGAGCAAAGAATTTGACATGAAGGATTTGGGAGTTGAAAAGAAAATCTTTGGAATGGAAATTTCAAAAGAAGACGGTGTTGTACATCTTTCTCAGAAGAGGTACATAGAAAAAGTTTTTGAGAGATTCAATATGCATATGAGCAAGCATGTAAGTACACCGTTAGCTTCTCATTTCAAGCTTTCAAAGTTACAAATGCCTCAGTCTATGGATGAGATGAAAGATATGTCAAAGGTTCCTTATGCGAGCGTAGTTGGCAATATTATGTATGTTATGGTGTGTGCACGTCTAGATATTGCTCAATCTGTAAATGTGGTAAACAGGTACATGTCAAATCTAGGAAAAAGGCATTGGGAAGCTGTGAAGTGGATATTGAGATATCTCAAAGGAGCTTCTGATGTTGGCCGAACCTTCCGAAAAGTGAAGGTATTTTAATTATGGGTTATGTAAATTCTGACTATGCAGGAGATCTTGATAGAAGGAATTCCACAACTGGATACATATTTAATCTCGTTGGTAGTGACGTTAGTTGGAAATTGATTTTACAGTCGATTGTCAGTTTGTCTACAACAGAGGCAGAATATATCGCAGCAACGGAGGCAGTTAAATAAGCTATCTGTTTGAAAAGTTTGGTGACAGAATTAAGTTTGGTTCAACTGGAATCAATTCTAAAATGTGATGGTCAAAGTGCTATTCATTTGATTAAAAATCAAAAATTTCATGAGCGCACAAAACACATTAATGTTAGATTCCATTTTATTCGAGATGTCGTTGAAGAGGGAGCTATCAAGGTTGAGAAGGTTGTCACAGACGATAACGCTGCAGACATATTGACCAAGATAGTCTCGCTTGCCAAATTTGCACACAACAAGGACCTGGCGGGAGTATGCATCAACTGATGCAACTCTGGGGAGCAACTGCTAGGTGGAGCTAGTATGTTCAACAAAAGTTTGATTCTTCTTGTTTCTTACAATGGGATTTCCCAGTAAGCTTAGAAGTTTTAGCCGGAGTTGTTTATACGCATACTCAGAATGCAAACCAAGGTGGAGATTGAAAGAGTTGGTTTGGTTTTTTGTGAAATCAAACTCAATGGAAGATGAATTAATATGAAGATTTGGTAGGAAGATAATTCTTTATTAGTACAAAATAAAAGTCAAGATAGTATTTTGGTAGGTGAAATTTAGGTAAACTATAAAATGGTTTCACATGTTTAACCTTGACATTTAGACACATAGTGATGTCATGAATGTCATCAATATGAAAGAATTCATTCCTATAAATAGGTAGCTCTTAGTTCATTTTCAAGACATCCTCTCACTTGCCTTCTCACCTTCTAAGACATTTGATCTTCTCTTTCTTGTAGTATTTCATTTGTACTCTTTTGGAGTGAAATAATTATTGGTGCAGTTGTTCTCTGGTGGACTTAGGATCATTCTGATCCGAACCACGTTAAATATTGTTGTTCTTCCTTGTTCTTTAATTTTACCTTTCCGCTACCAATTTGTTTAACCAACAGAAAATCTGAAGCTCGAAAAACTTATCCGCATCATACTGAGAGCTAATTTGATGAATTGAAGATACAGAGAATTCATCCGGACAGCAACAGGAGAAATCTGTAGTGCGGGTTCGAGCCCCGTCAGTCCCGACGGATCCAATAAATATATCAAAAAATCTCTCCCTTTTTCTGAAGGGGACCGGGGGAAGAATTCCATTGTCAAAGAAAAGGGGAAATCCTTATTTCTTTTTTCTTTCCTTTTGGTAGGAGAAAGACATATGCGGTTGGATTAGTACAATTATTGGTAGCATTATAGTCAGTATTCCAAGAAATGCTGGCTTTTTCGATTGCCCCCGATGCATGTAATGGAATCGAGTACTATACTTTTTTGAGGCGCGCATACACAAAAGGAATTCCTTTATTGTCCAATACAAAATTGAATATAAGAAAATACTTTCCAGAAAAAACAAAAAAAAAAAAATTTATTTTTCTGGCTACGGATTTATGGAACCTGACTTACTAGTTTGAAGTTGCAAAATAGATTTCATGCAAATTGCACACTGAGCTTTTTACACAAGGAATTCCTTTATTGTCCAATACAAAATTGAATATAAGAAAATACTTTCCAGAAAAAACAAAAAAAAAAAAATTTATTTTTCTGGCTACGGATTTATGGAACCTGACTTACTAGTTTGAAGTTGCAAAATAGATTTCATGCAAATTGCACACTGAGCTTTTGGTATAGGTGTCCCGGGGCTAATACTTAGGGGTGTCAAATGAGGGTTGAATTAATAAGTAGTCTAACCATCAATGAATTAAAGAAAGTACTTAGCATTTTTTCACGTTTGTAATTCAGAATTTTATGAAGAAATCACAATTGTGACAAAATGACTCCCCCTCAATTCAGCTTAACTCCATCAAGTCTCTGTTAGAGAACTTTAGCTGATTATTGACCAACGGAAAGCATGGGAGAAAAAAATGCACAAACGAAAAAAGGCAAAAGAATATCAAGAAAATAGCCTCTGCATTTCTAATATGGACATGTCAACAGCTAGAGTTACAAGGCTCCAACTGGAAAGAAAAAAAAAAGGCGAAGAAGACCATCCAAAAAATATCACTTCCCTCATTTACCGATAGACAATATTTATTCAGATCACTACAAGTGCGTCAAATTATTGAATTTTGTTCCACCTTATTGCGGAATATATGCACCTTCAACATAAGTTCATCAGCCTGAATGCCCTTGATCAACTCAAAGACACAAGCATCTCCTAACACTAAACTATTATCCCTAACAAAATGTACCCATCCTTTGCTTAGAAACATATAGGTTTTCCTCCTAAGGCAATGTGCAGTCCACTTATTGCCATCAGAATTTTGAAGTTTAATTGGTTCTGAAGTCTTTGGCATATAATCTCGGACAAATTCAGGTGGTATATTCTGCAGATTAGGACAAATTGCGAAGTATGTGTCAAGATTCAATAAGAATGTTAAATTAGTTTACATGAGTAAAGAACATATTAAGATACAAAGCAGTTTCAGCCAAAAAAAAACAAAAAAATCAGACACCTTTAGTTTATTGTACAGGTAGAAAGGCTCACCAGAATATAGTTCCGCACCACGTGATATTCTCCAAGAGTTATCATGAAGTAAGGATTTTCTGGCGTAAACATTTTGGCAGCAGTAGTTGCCCTGTTTGCTTCTGCATCCCTTGGTCGTCCTCTTTTACGACGATTACCAGAGTTTCCATGCACTGCGGATTTCTCCTGTTGCTGTCCGGATGAATTCTCTGTATCTGCAATTCGTCAAATTAGCTCAGTGATGCAGATAAGTTTTTCGAGATTCAGATTTTCTGTTGGTTAAACAAACTAACCAGTGTTTGCTTCTGCATCCCTTGGTCGTCCTCTTTTACGACGATTACCAGAGCGTCCATGCACTACGGATTTCTCCTGTTGCTGTCCGGATGAATTCTCTGTATCTGCAATTCATCAAATTAGCTCTCAGTGATGCAGATAAGTTTTTCGAGCTTCGGATTTTCTGTTGGTTAAACAAACTAACCAGTCTTGTGATTGGTTCTATCTGAAGATAATGGTTCGAATGCATCTGAACTCTCTGTATGCTTACTTTCATCAAACTGAAGTATACAGTTTTTACCGGTAGACAGGGTTGGTTTAGATATGCTACCAGTGTGTAAATTTTTCGAATTTTCTTCCACCCAATTGCGAAACATGTGCACCTTCAGCATTAGTTCATCAGCCTGAACGTCCTTGATCAACTCAAAGACGCAAACATCTCCTACCAGTAAACTGTTATCGGTAACAAAGTTCAACCATCCTTTGCTTAAAAGCACCCGATGTTTCCTCCTAATGCAACGGACATTCCACTTATTTCCATCAGTATCTTGAAGTTCAATTAGTTCTGAAGTCTTTGGCATATACTTTCGGACAAACTCAACTGGTAAATTCTGCAGATTATGACGAGTTGTGAAGTATGCATCAAGAAGAATGTAAGATTAATATGCATGAGTATGAATAAATTGAGATACAAAGCAGTTTAAAGAAGAAAAAATGACACATTCAGTTTAATGTATAGGTGCAAAGGCTCACCAGAATATAGTTCCGTACTATGTTGTATTTTTCAAGAATCTGCAAGAAGTAAGGATTTTCTGTAATGAACATTTTGGCAGTTTGAATGGCCCTGCTCGTTTCTGATGCTTTCTGTTGTGCTCTTTCGCGACGATCATACCTTCCAAGCCCTACAGATTTCTCCCGTTGCTTGCTCGTGAACGATTTCCTTGTATCTGCATTTATCAAATTAGATCTCAATATGATGCAGATAAATTTTCAAGCTTACAATATTTGGTTGGAAAACAAACTAGCTGGTCTTGCAGTTGGTTTTATTTGAAGATACTGATACAAATTCATCTGGAATAGTACATTGTTTTTACTTCTCTCTTGTACATTATTTGGATTAGTCATACCTCCAGTTGCCACTGCAGAGTGTATAGGAGTTTTCATACTTCGCCGAACTAATTTTCCACCTACTGGCTTAGTTAAACTGCCATTGCCCAATATGTTCAAATTCTTCGCATTTAATAGCTGTCCGTTATCATGTAATTTGTTTGTTCTGCTTCTTGTTTCATAGCAGCGCGAAATCTTAATCTTTCCAGATGCAATTTTACGTCTTTTGGCTCTATGTGAAAGTTCAGATGACTTAGCTGAACTCTTTGGTCCCTGCTCAGTTTCCAAAAGATCCACAATTTCAACGGAGCTCGTGACACCCTTATCACCAACAATTTTATCCTTTCTGTGAGAAAGATCCTGAGCAACGTCATGTGATTTAGCATTACCATGACTCCTAAGTTGATAATCAATCTCAGTAGCGGCTAGGTCAAATATGTGGACATTGAAACATGAGGTCTGTCCATATTTGAACAGTAAAAAGTACCAACAGTTGACAGAATGATGTTCCATAAACTCTTGCCAACCATCATGAAGCCAAATCATTTTACCAGCCTTCTTCACGCCCACAGACCAGAAATCATCAGTGGGAACAATAATCTTGACGGTATCAAGGAGTTCATCTCCATGTTCCTGGACAAATTTGTCTGGCAACCGCTGCACACAGAAACAACAAACATAGATTTTTAAAATTAAGATCAGACATAAATTATAAACATTTAAGACAAAATTGTAGTGCAGAATTATGAAACTAAATAGAACGATGCAACACAAAAGTTTTACCAATTTCAAATGGAGTGCTCATGTATCAGCAAGCAGAAAAACAATCTTAACAAATAAGCAGGAGCCACGAGACTAGAAGAACAATCTCAAGAATTCGACCAGTACCAACAGTGTAATTTAAAGCCAAAAAATAGCCAATTTGCCATAGATTCTGAGTAATCAATTTCCGAAATTACACCACAAGTATAAACTACCCTAGTTTCTGTTTTGTTATCAACCATAGATTATTCATTCTTTGCTTTGATAGAAAAAGAGAAGTAGACAATTCTACGTAACTTAAGGAAGGGTTACACAACTCCTTGAAGAAGCTGGGACATTGGACAATGTCACTTGCTGCATTGAATTCTGTTTCTCACTAGAATGACATGGTGTACATCAAGGAACATCTCTATTATGGGGAGGCAACTAAAATCTTAAGACTTCAGACATAAATCCTCCATCCGCACCTGAACTTTTACCTTCATTTGCACTATTGAATCGAGCAAAAAGGGATGACCAACTGAACATCATCAGTTTCCACTTAGGTGCAGAAAAACAATAACCAAGAGATACAAATAATGTATGTACAAAGGTCTCTTATATAACATTGTTAGAGAAAATGCCACCTTAGTCCTCCTAGTACTCCATATCACATTATTGAGTTCAAAAGGTACACTATAACAGCTATGACACACTAAGATAAGCGGCAGTACAAATATCACGCAGCAATGAATTTCCTTATAGGAATCATTGTTTCACTTATGTGCCCAAATTGAAAATGTTCTGCTACTTCTAATTATGTAGAATTACAGGTTCACCAGTAACTTTAGCTCAAGCTCTACATTCATCCAATATGGATAAATATTTTATCAAAAACCCAGTAAGAGAAAATATGGTGGTGGAGTACAGTAGTTTCAAACCACCTAAAAATCGTACTGAAGCTTCATATGAGAAAACCTAAACTAGACATCAAGATTCTAAGCTAACTATTGTCTGGTTCATATATTACAGTTTATGAGTTCTAAATTCTACATACACTACTAGGTCACCTAAAAGATAATTAGGTAAACTGTTCAAAATAAGTATGAAAGTATGAACCCGTACAATAAAGGTAATACATATGATACTCGAACTTAGCCTTACCTAACAATTACGCACTCCAACTTTGAGAGTACATAACTTGCAACTAAACACTCTACCTCATCCCCATGATGCTAATACCTAGATGATCGTTTTGTAAATTGAAGTGTTGATGAGTTGGTCGTCTAGATTTGCATACTCTAAATTGGAGCTTTATCAAGTTTGAATATTTCTATTATGCATAAAACAAAGCATTCAATCAAATTGATACAACAATTAAAATTAGTAGAATGTGCATATAACCTAAATCCTCTGTACTATTTTAGTACTCAACAACTTACAAGTTGACGATCGTCCATGACAGAGGGCTCAACAATGACGTAGAAACTGCCGGCCGAGTAGGAGTTGGAACACGATTCCATCATCACGCCGCATGCACTGAGCGATTTTCCGGTTGGCCAGTTTTTTTTACCCTTTGGCTAAAATCAAGGGTACAATCTATTCTTACCCGTTTTAATATCTAGCTTACTACTTGGGCTTTTACGTGTAGGACAAGGTAGCAGATTTTTCGGCTTTGTATAATTGAAGGATATATATTCCCATAAATAACAAAATATATTATTAATTATAGGTAATTTAAAATAAATTTCTTTGCCTAAATATTTTATTTTCTCTGTTTTAATGTATTAGTGTGGGTCTGATTTGATATGTAGCTTTAAAAGAAAAAAAATTGTTATCTAATAATTTTAAATTAATGATATGTATATAAAATATATCGTATTTTAATCTTGTAATCTTAAACTTAAAGTTAAAATTAAAAAGTTATATAAAAAAATATTTCTAGATCGAACTATTTAACAGTTGTGATTTATAATACTCCTATATATTCTATATCAATTAAGGGATTGATATGTATACATACTAGCACCAAAAATGAAATTGATGATGATCATTTATAACTTCTTTCTCAACTTTGAACTATAAAAATTCTTCTTGTCAGATTTCAAACATTGCAATAAGTGTATTGAAGTATTAAAAAATAATTTAATTATTAAGATATCAACAATAGCAAGATTTTTTTTTTTCAACCTAAAGCCAATCAATTATGATTTCAAGTTGATTATGGATTAATTTTTACACGATACGCAACATACTTCCATTAGAATCTTTAGTAAGATATATATAATTAATATTAATATTAACACTACATTTATAAACTATTTTGAATTAAAATAGTCAGCTGGACCTGATCATACATATAAATATCTTGGTTCCAGACTATTTAATTAAACTTTTAGAGAGATTAGTTCTTTTACATATCAAATAAAACACAGGTTATGCAACATATATTCACGGAATAAAATTTTAAGTTACACCAAATAAAAATTAGTAAAATAATTAAGAAAAACTGAAAAGGAAAATAAAAATTTGAAAAGACTACTAGATTAAAAAATGGTCAAATACACCACGTGACAAAGAGAAATTTAGGAGAACTCAATGCCTTAATTTGTGGTTCTATTTTTAAAACAACAGCATAATCTTTCAAATATGCAAAAATGGTAAATAATAATAATAATAATAATAATATATTTTTGGAATAAACATAAAGTACTCTTAATTATGAGAAAACTCTTTAAAAGATATTTTAATAATCAATATTGAACTCTTTAAAAGATATTTTAAAGTTCAATTATTAAATTTATTACCCTCATTTTTAACCGTTTTCCACCATGTCATTTTAAAATGTTATGTGACTTGACATTTCGATGAGATGGATGGCAAATACCTATTTTTCCCCTTTTAAGTTATACAACATATATATTCACTATAATCACTGAATAAAATATTTACGTTACATTAAATGTATATAGTATGGTTACAAATCAAAACGTCCAAAGAATTAAAAAAAAATCTAAACCCAAAAAAAAAACTGAAAAGGAAAATTCTTTTGTCAATGGGGTAAAATTTGAATAGATTCAAAAATGGTCAAAGAGCAAATTAGGAGAACTCAATCCCTTAATTTATGGGTTGGATATTATTTTTTTAAAACAACAATATAATCTTTCAAATATAACATTCCTTTGAAGCCCTATATAAGAGTTGTACATGTGTAGCAATTATCATAAACAATTCATACTTTGAGAAATTATACTAAAAGTGAAGAGTTAAAAAATGATGAAGAGTTACATTGTGTTTTCTTTCCTCTCCTTGGCAATATTTCTCACTTTTTTTCAACCTGCCTTGGGTAAGTACTTTTTTTACAATGTATATTCAAGTTACATTGGCCTTTTTAATTTGCTTTCATAATTTTGATTAATGTGTATGTATATAAAAAAAAAATCATGTTTTAGTGTCAGGTGAAATTCAATTTTGTCCGGGAACTTTCAAGGCTGATGAGACATGTGATAAAATAAGATGCGGATATCTAGCTCTATTTAAATGGCCAGCAAGTAAGATGCCTCAGAATTGCAAATGTGCTCCTGCTGGAAAAAATCATAGCACTTGCACATGTATGATAGTTTGCGATGCAAAATTATAATAATGCATATTGTATGGTTTTGATGTGGATGATATTAAATATGTGTTGACTGGTTATGAATAAACGTTAATAAAAGTTCTCTTTTTATGTTCAATCTTAATATTTTTGCTTTTAATCGAGTTTATATTTTCAACTTCTTCTTATACTGTAGTTTATGCATAAGGATTCGAAATATAAAAATCTAATGCTTGAGATTTGAATTTGAATTTGAAACCTCAAGATAAGTTTTGATCTCCTTCGATCACTAAGTCAATCTCTAATCTTATGTTCAAGAGATTCAAAATCTATATATATACATAAAAAAATACCTTAAATGTACAATGTAATTATTTTTTATCAAAAGGATTTGGGTGAACAATATTACAGTAGTGTAACGTTTGTCTTCACAATGAGTGAAGGATAATACACAGTTTCATTTACTGTCCCAATGGCTTACAGCTTTTTGTTTGATATAAAGATAAAAATTGATTATTAGGTGCTAATAAGCAAAAACAAAAGGTAAAGAAATGAGCACATGCACTAAATTTGTTACACAAAATTAAAATTTTCGTTATAACAAAATAATACGCTAGGTAACAGTGACGGAGCCACCTTATAGTCAGAGGATTTTGGCGGAAATTATATTATTTATACATGGTTAAAATAATTTTTTTTATATATATGATAGATGTCGAACCCCCTTCAACTACTTTGTGTGTTTATTTCTTCAGATTTTGAACCTTTTATAGAAAATTCTGACTCTACCAGCGATAACAACCATCCAACAAGGGTGGCCGTTCTCAATACTATTCCCCTTCAAAATTACTCTTTTGTTGATCAAAAAATAAAATGTTGAATTAATGAATTATTGATTATTATTTTTTGTGTTTGGAGAGGAGAAGTTACAAGTGTCATTAAACTTAATTAACGCTTTTAAGATCTGTAGACTCGGGTTAGAAGCTGCCACGTTCAACAATTTACACTCCCTTTCTATGTCAAATCAATTCACTTTCTTCCATATACTAAACTAATTAAGCAGATTATGTAACACAAATACAAAAAAAAGTGTTAATTTTTTGAACATTTTGAGAAGAAGAAGAAGATGAGGGGTTTCTCATATTTGAAAAAAGCTCTTCATATCCGTTCTTCTTGTTCAAGGCTTTTGGTTGTCTCTTGTATCAGGTATATGTTCTGTTTGATCTCTTAAAATGTTTGCAGATTCATATAGTTTCTCATTTTTTCTTCTGTAGTTCTGTTTAATGCGATTGTTTCATCTAAAAGCTTAAATTGTTAGAGAGACATATTTATTTTTATTTAGTAGATTATGTTTTCAACACGTCCCCTGAAATTTCATCAATTATCATTTACCTCCTTTATTTGCTACTAAGTTTTTGCACGGATTGCCTCTGTTACGGGTGGTCTTTAAATTTTTGCCCTTAAATATTATGCTCTTTAATTTTTGGTCGGCTTCTCATTTAAAGAAAATTTGTAGGCTATAGTACCCTTATTTATGACAAAATTTCGTAAGACATAAAGTTTAGAGGACTTTTTGCTTTGTCTGGCATAAATTTTGTAGGAGTTAAGTTATCGGGTATAAATTGTGTTGTAGCTGATTCGCTCGCATAAGTTTAGAGAACTTGTCTTGTTCAACATAAGTTCTGTAAGAATAAGTTATGTTTCTTACGATATAACTTTGTGGGTTCTGTAACTGAACTTTATTATGCCTCTATTGACATAAATTCTGTAGGAAGTAAGTTATGCCAACTTATGGGTTCTGAACTGAATATATGCCTCTAACAGCGTAAGTTCTGTAGGAATTAAGTGACATAACTTGTGTTATAGTACGATACAAAGATATAAACTAATGGGTTGTGATTATCTGTTTTGTTTTTTCGATGTCAAGTGTATTTTCTGCTACTTTTTGTGACTTGTTTCTTTTTCTTTTTTTTGGTGTTATAGTAGCGGGGGTCTCTTGGTATATGCAGAAAATGTAGACAACAATGAAAAAATTGTTGAAAGGAGTCGATTAGATTCAAAAAAGAGGAAGAAAATAGTGGTACTTGGAACAGGATGGGCTGGCACCAGCTTCCTAAAGGATATGGATATTTCTTCCTATGATGTCGAAGTGGTGTCTCCGCGTAACTACTTTGCATTTACTCCTTTGTTACCTAGTGTCACTTGTGGAACTGTTGAGGCACGAAGCGTTGTAGAACCAGTCAGGAACATAATAAAGAAGGTAAGATGAGTTCTTGTTACAACTTGTTTCGTGTGTGCATAACTTACTCACATCGAATGTTTGCAATAAACTAATAAATACATAACATGTATCTTTAACATATAGTTTTATCAGTTAATCATGGTTAATAATAATCTGGCGTTGTCTAATTTCCCTATCAATATTAGTATTACTCTCCTAATAACCTTTTTTTTAATTATTATTATTATCCGTCGTCTACTTTGTTTCAGCTATCATATTACATCTCGTTGATACTGTTCTTGTCTCCACTATTTTGGGCAATGTGACATTCATTACTGTATTTCCTTTTCAAACCTGTTTTTTTGTTATGCTTTACTTGAGCCGAGGTCTATCGGAAACAATCTCTCTACCTTCACAAGGTAGAGGTAAGGTCTGCGTATATACCACCCTCTCAAGACCCCACTTGTGGGATTACACTGGGTATGTTGTTGTTGTTATTGTTGCAAATCAATTTATTGCTTAATTATGGTAAATCAATGTAGTTTGGTGTAAATACGCGTATATAACTGGACCATCCAGTTTTCTTCTCACACGATTTCTAATCGTGTTGCTCTTGATTGATTTTTTTTTTGGTACATGTTGCTCTTGATTGATACCTTTGTATTTTTCTGAATTCTTGTTTATTTCCTACAGAGAAATGGAGAAATTCAATTTTGGGAAGCAGAATGTCTCAAGATTGATCCTGAAAACCATCAAGTCATTTGCCATTCTACTGTCGAAAATTTGATTGGCGAGAACGATTTTTCGCTAGAATATGACCATTTGGTTGTAGCAGTAGGAGCTCAAGTGAACACTTTTAACACTCCCGGTGTTGTGGAACATTGTCACTTTCTGAAGGTTAACTTCTCAGTCTCTATCTATGCTCTTTCGTGATTAATTCAGATAGCGGATTCATTAAACATTTTCTCTACACTATGCAACTACATGTATTTTTAGACCTCATAAATAAAATAGTTTTTGATTCATTAGTCAGATTGATGGTTTCTTTTATTGATGAGTGATTTTGTGTGTGAAATGGCAAAAACAGAATTTTTGATTTCTCAAAAGAGTGAATCATGTGTTATACAGGAAGTTGAAGACGCTCAGAAGATACGGAGGACTGTAATAGATTGTTTTGAAAAAGCTGTCCTCCCGGGCTTAAGTGATGAAGAGCGAAGGACCAATCTCCATTTCGTTATAGTTGGAGGGGGTCCAACCGGAGTGGAATTTGCAGCTGAGCTACATGACTTTGTTCATGAAGATTTGGTAAAATTATACCCTTCAGTTAAGGATCTAGTGAAGATAACCGTCATTCAATCTGGAGATCATATCCTGAACACGTAATAATTCACGAACTTACGTGTCACCTTGAAAAAATGAGATTCCAAAATTGGACAACTTATTAGAGATCATAATGTATTAGCTATGTGCAGGTTTGATGAAAGAATTAGCTGTTTTGCTGAAACTAAGTTTCAAAGAGATGGAATTGAGGTTTTGACAGGTTGCCGTGTTGTTAGGGTTTCTGAACATTCAGTTAACATGAAAGTAAAATCTACAGGAGAATATGTCGTTGTACCACATGGGATGGTTGTGTGGTCTACTGGAGTCGGTACTCGCCCATTTGTGAGGAATTTCATGGAAGAAATTGGCCAGGTACGTTTGCACTATGATCCCCCTTTGTGTTTGTCTATTGTGTTATTAAGCACCAATAAAGCCCCTGATGAGTTGTGGCTGCCTCGTGTGGGCTCTGTGTGTTCAACTGAACCCATTGCTTTCGACTTGAACTATACATACATATGCGCCACAAATTAGGAACATCTAATAAGGAAAAACTCATTCGTCTCTGGTGGTAGTCCTTTCCTTTATGCTATATTCAGTTATCATGACCATGTGATTTTTTATTTGGCAGGGGAAGAGATGGATCCTAGCAACTGATGAATGGTTACGAGTAAAGGGTTGTCCCGATGTGTATGCTATTGGTGATTGTACCACTGTCGATCAACGTAAAATTATGGTATGCAAGCCTTTGGCCAAGTAGCTACATTACAGGATATCTATTCCCAACTCTGTTTATTCTTCTTTTTATGATAAATAACTTTCATGAATAAGCAAAATACAGTCCTAAATTTCAATGTAGTTTAGTCCCCCAACAAATCGTAATCAGTGAAGTACACCGCCAGCATGCACTAGATTCAAAATATTGACACACTTTCATATTTTTCACCTTCAATTTGCATTTTCGTGTGTTGCTTCAGGAAGATATCTCAACCATTTTTGAAGCCGCGGATACGGATCGTTCTGGAACCTTAACTATCGAAGAATTCCAAGATGTTCTGGAAGACATAATCATCCGATATCCTCAAGTGGAGTTGTACCTGAAGAGCAACCATTTGTTTCAAGTAACGGAGTTATTCAAGGATTCAGAAGGAAATGAGAGAGAGGAGGTAGATATTGAAGGATTTAAGTTAGCCCTTTCTCATGTCGATTCCCAAATGAAGAGTCTACCTGCTACTGCTCAGGTATATATATTCCCTTGTGACCGTATTGATGATATCTTAGTGTACATAATCCCATAGTCAAAGGGATCGCACACGACCTTTTGTTTTACTTCATTTTTTTATATCAGTTTCTTTTCTTTTCACATTGGTAGGTTGCTGCTCAACAAGGTTCATATCTTGCTCGCTGCTTTAACCGTTGGGAACAGTGCAACGCTAACCCTGAAGGTCCTCGCCTTTTTGGAAGTGCCGGGCGTCATGCATTTCGACCCTTCACGTATGGTTTATTTTACTGTTGCATGTATGAGAATACATGATTGTGCTATTTGTTTCTACATTTCCTCAGTCACACAGAATGTTATATATGTATGATGGTGTCATCTGTTTCTGCTTCCCCCCAATGAAAGTACATCTCGTCCTCCGTTATACACACTCGATAGCTAACTATGGATGGAGCTAGAGGAGCACAAGGGGGTTTATTTGAATCCTCTTTGCTGGAAATTAACTGTGTATATACAGTCAATGTTTTAAAGAAGCATGTATAGTAGACGTTGAATTTCCTTACTTCTCCGTGTATTTACTTCCTTATATTTATCACATATGTAGACCATAAGTTTCATGAGAAGTTTTTAAAGACACACAAATGTTATGATATGTTTAAGACATAGGTTTCAAGATATTGTTCATGCAATGATTATCTGGACTTGCTTAAAATTTTAGATCCGTTTCTGCTTAATTCTCGAATGTTGTGATGCAGGTATCGGCATTTAGGGCAATTTGCACCATTAGGTGGGAGCAAAGCAGCAGCAGAGCTTCCTGGAGACTGGGTATCAATGGGTCGTAGCACACAATGGCTTTGGTATTCTGTGTATGCAAGGTGATTAACTAAATGTATTAATTCATCAATAATCACATAATTATGTATGTTTTTTTTAAGAAGATTTAGTCTAATTAATATATAATATTTATCATTATTTCAGCAAGCAAGTTAGCTGGCGTACAAGGATCTTAGTTGTATGGGATTGGACAAGAAGATACATTTTTGGAAGAGATTCAAGTCGAATATGATGCTTTAAATTTTTATTTTTGACATTGTCTCTTTGCTACGTTTTGGATACCAAATGCAATAATTTTCTATTTGTATAAACTTTTAATGTACATCGAATAGTAATTAATAATTGCGAAGTGTTCAAATTTATCTCTGAACTATGTAGAATGGTTTATTTTTATCCTCCGTTAATAATTGAGGTTAAAAATAATAATTCTATTTTGATTCAAGTTGGGGAATTAATATTTAAAGGGTTTGATTGCTCAGATAGTCACTCAACTTTTTAAAATATTGCCATTAAAATCTTTTTTTTTTATGAGCAAAAGACACCTAAATGAAGGAGAAGTCCATGAAAATTTAAAGTAATTATATATATACGTACATGGAAACTAAATAAACTAATAACAAATACAGAAATATAGAAGGTAGTTACCACTTACCATTTACTTTTCAAATTTCACATAAAAAACATTCATTTAGTGCTAATCAAAACAACATTCAAACATACGAAATGTTGTAAACCAATGAATGAAATGTGAAGACGATAGTGAACAAAAATACGAATGCTTAGGCATTTTTTTTAAGAATAAAAAGGGATGAGGTGAGTCAGTTATTGAGTTGATTTTGGGTTGGTTTCAAATTGATTCAGATTCTAAATAGTGTGGTAACTGCATCATTCTAACTATCACCATCATCATTACGAGTCACTAGCATCAATCATCACCAGTCAATTACACTTATTATAAACTATAGTCATTTCCAATATACTTCTCAAAACATTTAATTTATTATATTCTATAATAAATTATTTTATTTATTGTTCATTAAAGAATGTGTCAAATCAATTTTAAACAAGTAAAAATAGTCGGAGGAGGAAGTAAATATAATAAAATTAGGTGATAAGCTTTTTCCTTCACTTTGTACCAAAGTTGTTGAATCACACAACATTGGTATGGAAAACTTTCTGCATGTACCAAAGTTGTTGAATCACACAAAACTATCCCCAATTAGACCAGAAAAAGTAATATTACACCTATAAAATGAAACTGTCCACATGACTCAATGAACTCCATTTTCCTTTTACTACTTACTTGTCTCTAGCTAGTTTTCAAAGGAAAGAAAAATGATGAAATTATTTGTTGTAGCATTCTTATTGCTACTACAACTTCATCAAACCACAACCAAACATGATCACCAGACCAAAAATAATGGTCTAATGATAAAAATGATTCACCGTGACTCAAGGAAATCTCCGTTCTACGACCCAAAACTTACACTGGCCGGAAGATCGTGTGAAAAGAATGAATATGAGATCAGAAGCTCGCATTTCACAGCTTTTGATTGACAATAATCTAGAAAAAAATGTTGATGCATTTCAAATTATCCCATTTGATGGGTACGAGTTTCTTGTTCCATTAAGATTGGCACACCTCCTGTGCCACAAATTCTTGCCATGGTTACTTTGGGTTCATTGTGGCTACACCGAGGGTGGTGAACGCTCACCATATCCACTATACCTATGTGTGAGTTGATAATGCTTAAAGGCAAATGTGGACGTGACTCGAAGAGATCTATGTGAGTATATATATAGATATGTAACAGGTATGACTCGGGGAAATCTTGCTTCTGAAATTTTTACATTTCAGTCACCAAATGGAACTGATGTGACTATGAACAAGCGTCTTATGTTTGGATGTTCCTCAATACTTTCTAAAGGTGTAGATCGTGTTAGTGGAGTTCTTGGACTTGGTCAACCAGCTATTTCTTTGATTTCTCAACTAAATCATACTGGATTTTCCTATTGTATCGGTAATATAAATGATGAAGACTATGATTTGGTTTTAGGAGGAGAGCCTATAATTATGGAAGAATGTTTATGTTTAGGGGTGTCAAATGGGCGGGTTGGGTTGAAATTGAAGATATTAAAATGGGTTGAAATAGAAATCGGGTTGGGTCTTGACCCGCCCAAGTTTACTTTGGGCTCAAATGGGTTGGGTTCAAATAGGCTAAAAACGGGTTGGGTCTTGATCCGCCCAATTTGACCCAATTAATCTCAATAATTTTAACATAGTGATATTTAACTTTTATAATTACAATTCGAATTTCAGCTCAAGATTTTTTTTTAAAAAAGTAACAAATGGATAGATAAATCCTAAATAATGTTAAATAGATAATAATTCATACATTTAATATAGGAACATATCTTAGTAAACAGTTTTAAAACGGATTGAAATTGAAGATTGAATTAGACTCAATTGAAGATTCTCTTAAAATGGATTAAGCTTGAATGAGTTGAGATTTATTATTTATTTTTTCAGAAATGACAAAATAAAATTTAATATAAGACCATGAATTTGTTACATAAAAATGTTTCAGTCAATACATAACTAAATATTAAAGAAGTGATTTTGGAGAGATTAAACTCTCCGTGAAAGTAGTTACACGAAAGATGTTACTATATTCATAAAAAAATGAATGAAACCAATCAAACCATAATTGAATTGGTCCTTTGGATGTCCTGAGTGACCTACAAACCCCTCCTTTGTCTGAAGTGTAGACGTCAAATAGTACATCACCACCCAGAAACATATAAATCGATTTGGCTAAATCAAGTCCGGTAAAGTTAATTTTAAATAATTGAATCCAAGATTCCTTGATGTCATAGTCTTTCATTGCCCACAACATAAAAGTAGTATCCACCCCACCAATCCTTCTCCAAGAGGAAGAAACACAAAGCATTCCTTCCAATACTGAAAGGCTACCTTGTTTGATGCCAAGGTTGGGAGGCCGCCGATTGCACATTTGATCTGGAAATGGTATCTCTGTAAGTGCCTGATTTGAAATACTTAATGAAACCACAAGAAAACCGCAAGGAAGCCAATGAAATGCTCCATGTACAAATACCATAGATGTACCAAAGCTATCCCTACAGGGGCAAAACAACTTAGGTGTCTTGATACAGACTTTTCTCCAAGAAGCACTTTTTAGGGCAAGAATTCCACAGTGTGGGTCTACAGGGCTTAGTTTCATGTCATCGTGAATTGTAAGTACCATGTAGTCATTAGTAGTTTGATCGTATCCCAATGCAAAAGAAGAATTTAATATTTCAAATTCGGGAGGGGGAAGTAGTATTGATTCTCTTGTAGAGGGGTTCCACAATAGAAGCTGACTTGCCACCCTGATAAGAAACAAGCCATGACAAGAACCAAAAAGTATGTGACTCTTTGGAGGGAGATCATCAAGTTTTTGTACATCATCAGGGGAGGATAAAGAAGAAGTAGAGTAGAAGTTATCATCCCTATTGAGGTTGCAATGGACAAGAAGAAATTTTGTGGAATTGGCATGATGGCGTTGATGCTTCATCTAAAAGTAAGGATCCGATGTTATAACCCAAGATTTTGCAACACATTTGAATCGCAAAAGAGATCGCACAGGTAACCGACTGAGGATCTCCCACATCAAGTCTTGTTGAGAAAAAATTGAACCCTGAGAATGAGCAACAATATCCATCTCTGCAACACCCTTGTCTTGGCAAGTATGAACTGATTTCTTGTTGTTCTTCTTCTGTTGTTGGCATCTGGAAACATCGAACTTTTTGCTATCGCTAATCCGAGTGGTATTTGCAATGAATTTCTTCTTTTTCTTTTGTTGGCATCTGGAAAGATTGAACTTTTTGCTATCGCTAATCTGATTCCCCTTCGTGGTATTTGAATTGGATATCTTCATCATCTCTGCCTTTGGTGTAGCAGCTTCTCGATTTGCTAATGTCCCCCTCACCGACTTCATCTTCTTTTGTGTCATCTTGGAATACTGGGGTTTCTCTATGGAAATGAAAAGATCCCTCTTTTTGGATCTGGAAATGCTAGTCTTGGCTGGTGAGACGAACAGAAAGAAAGACCTACAGGGAACAAGACGAAAACGACAGCGGCGGCGGCGGAGTAGGGTTTTCAAAGAGTGAGGGTGAGAGTGGAAGTTTGAATGGATTGAGATTGAATCCAATTCAAATTATCTTGAGTCCAACCCTTAAAATTCTGAGCGGGTTATCTATGTTTGGGTTCATTTGTTACACCCTATTTATTGGTTACAGGCAAATACTATATAACCTTAGAAAAAATCTTGTTGATAGCGGAACCACTTCAACTTATTTGCCTGATATTTCATTCAATAAATTGAAGGAGAAATAAGATTTGTGATTGGTACAACATTAAAAGAGCATATAAGCTCAAGACAAGGTGAACTATGTTACCGTGGAACTATCAGTCAAGATCTTAAAAAATTTCCATGTTTATAGTGAAACTTTTGTCTGGTTTTGGATCATCAATACCTTCGTTCCATCTATTTCCATATCTAATATAGTTGCATTGAATAGTGGGTGAGATGAATATACCTAGAAGAATTATGATGGTGATAAAACTCCATATTTGAGATACCATGGCTAGAAAATTGGACAATGATTTAATATTTTTGTTTTCATCAATTTTATTTTATATATACGACATAGCAATTTAAATTTAAGCTGGACTACGATTCTTATTACTACTTCGACGTAAAAACGTGGTATGAGTTATATTAGGAAAAGGATAACTTTTTTTAATGAGGCAAATCAGTTCTTCCAAGCTTATTAAAAAAAACTATTTTGTATTTAAAAAATAAATTATTCTAAATCAAATTTATAATCAAATACTACTGACGTTGTGCTTTTCGAAAGTTAATTTAATTAATTTTTAAAGTTAAATTAGATTACATTAATTCTATATTTTAAACAAAAAATTTAGATATTCAAAAAACTATACGAAAAGTACTATAAATTGCATATCAATATAATGAAAAAAAAACATTATAAAAAATATTAATAAAAGTTTTTATAGTTTGACTCTAACTTTTTAAAATATTGTCATTATATTTATTTATTTTTATGAGCAAAGGACGCCTAAATGAAGGAGAAGTCCATGAAAATTTAAGTACATGGAACTAAATAAACTAATAACAAATACAGAAATAAAGGTAGTTACCACTTACCATTTACTTCTCAAATTTTACATAAAAAACATTCATTTAGTGCTAATCAAAACAACATTCAAACATAGGAAATATTGTAAACCAATGAATGAAATGCGAAGACGATAGTGAACAAAAATACGAGTGCTTGGGCGTTTTTTTTTAGAATAAAAATGAATGAGGTGAGTCAGGTATTGAGTTGATTTTGGGTTGGTTTCAAATTGATTCAGATTCCAAATAGTGTGGTAACTACATCATTCTAACTATCACCATCATCATTAATGATGATGGTAAGTCACTAGCATCAATCATCACCAGTCAATTATACTTATAATAAACTATAGTCATTTTCAATATACTTCTCAAAACATTTAATTTATTATATTATATAGTAAAATTATTCTATTTATTGTTCATTAAAGAATGTGTCAAGTCAATTTTGATCATGTAAAAATAATCGGAGAAAGTAAATATAATAAAATTAGGTGATAAGCGTTTTTCCTTCCCTTTGCACCCCGCTTGGGACCACAATTTTCTAAAAGTCTATTACATTGCTTTGTATGACAAAGGGAAAAATTTCTTTATAATATTAGTACATTACAAGGATCACTAACACAAAAGGTGTGTACCAACTTTCTGCATGTACCAAAGTTGTTGAATCACACAACATTGGTAAGAACTCAAACTTTCTGCATGTACCAAAGTTGTTGAATCACACAAAACTATCCCCAATTAGACCAGAAAAAGTAATATTACACCTATAAAATGAAACTGTCCACATGACTCAATGCACTCCAATTTCTTTTTATTACTCGTTGTCTCTAGATAGTTATCAAAGGAAAGAAAAAGATCTATCAACTTACCAAAATGATGAAATTGTTTGTAGTAGCATTCTTATTGTTACTACAGCTTCATCAAACCACAGCCAAACATGATCACCAGACCAAAAGTAATGGTCTAATGATAAAAATGATTCACCGTGACTCAACAAAATCTCCGTTCTACGACCCAAAACTTACACCGGAAGATCGTATGAGAAGAATGAATATGAGATCAGAAGCTCGCATTTCACAGCTTTTGATTGACAATAATCTAGAAAAAAATGTTGGTGCGTTTCAAATTATCCCATTCGATGGGTACGAGTTTCTTGTTCCATTAAAGATTGGCACACCTCCTGTGCCACAAATTCTTGCCATGGTTACTTTGGGTTCATTGTGGCTACACCGAGGGCGGTGAACGCTCACCATATCCACTATACGTCTATTCACATTCTTCATCATATATTGAAGATGTGTTTTGTGAAACACCTATGTGTGAGTTGATAATGCTTAAAGGCAAATGTGGACGTGACTCGAAGAGATGTGAGTATACATATAGATATGTAACAGGTATGACTCGGGGAAATCTTGCTTCTGAAGTTTTTACATTTCAGTCACCAAATGGAACTGATGTGACTATGAACAAGCGTCTTATGTTTGGATGTTCCTCAATACGTTCTAAAGGTGCAGATCGTGTTAGTGAAGTTCTTGGACTTGGCAAACGAGCTATTTCTTTGATTTCTCAACTAAATCATACTGGATTTTCCTATTGTATCGGTAATATAAATGATGAAGACTATGATTTGGTTTTAGGAGGAGAGCCTATAATTATGGAAGACTCCACTCCCATGTTTATGGTTATAGGCAAATACTATATAACCTTAGAAAAAATCAGTGTGGGAGACAAGTTTCTTGACATCAATTCAAGCATATTCAATAACGAAGGTGGAATGCTTGTTGATAGCGGAACCACTTCAACTTATTTGCCTGATATTGCATTCAATAAATTGAAGGAGGAAATAAGATTTGTAATTGGTACGACATTAAAAGAGTATATAAGCTCAAGACAAGGTGAGATTTGTTACCGTGGAACTATCAATCAAGATCTTAAATTTTTTCCGACCATATCATCTCATTTTGTTGAAAATGCTATATTGAAGTTTGATCCTCAAAATTTATTTCTGACTATTTCTGCTTGTCTGTACAAAGTACGGATAGTGACTGGCTCTCTCAGAAACTCCCTTTTAGCATATTAGGTATTTGGGCACAACAATTTTATTATATCGCCTTTTATATTAATATGATGAGGATGTCCTTCACTAAGATAGATTGTGACATCCGATCAATGCTAATTCAATGATAATAATTTTTCAATTTTACATTATGAAATCAGGAATGAAGTAAGAACAACAATAAGGATGAAGACTAATCCAAAATCTGCTAAACATCATGACTAACAATGTTGATTAACTATAAGCGAATATATATAAATAAATACATGGTTAAGAAGTGCAATAAGGACAATATTGATGGATAATCATAGTTGGATCTAAAGCTAAGCATAATTCTCCTAGCGTCTCTTCAGGTGGAAATAATCTAAAAAGCCTTCTGATATGGGAAACACTGTCCTCAACTTTGTTTGGAAAAGCTAAATAACAAATATGTTGTGTTAGCGCTGTTTCATTATTCTTGAAAATCGAAACTTGCTTTAAGGCCTCATAGAATTCTAATATTGGCCATCTACCTGTGCATTCATAATTATCATCAATTGTTATATGGAAATCATGGCTACATTTTTTAATAATCCAATAACGTTCTTCAAACTTTTCCTTCGACCATGGAGTAAACGAAAGGTCTACGCAATTTTCCATGTTTATAGTGAAACTTTTGTCTGGATTTGGATCATCAATATCTTCGTTCCATCTATTTCCATATCTAATGTTGTTGCATTGAATAGTGGGTGAGATGAATATACCTAGAAGAATTATGATAGTAATAAAACTCCATATTTGAGATACCATGGCTATGAAATTGGACAATGATTTAATATTTTGGTTTTCATCAATTTTATATATACAAAACATAGCAATTCAAATTTAAGTTGGACTACAATTCTTATTATTACTTCAACGTAAAAACGTGGTATGAGTTATATTAGGAAAAGGACAACTTTTTTTAATAAGGCAAATCAGTTCTTCCAAGCTTATTAAAAAAATATTTTGTTTTCAGAAATAAATTATTCTAAATCAAATTTATAATCAAATACTATGTCCACTTTTAATTGTCACGTTGTGCTTTTCGAAAGTCAATTTAATTAATTTTTAAAGTTAAATTAGATTACATGAATTTGATATTTTAAACAAAAAATTTAGATATTCAAAAAACTATACGAAAAGTACTATAAATTGCATATCAATATGAAAAGAAAAAAACATTATAAAAAATGTTAGTCAAATTTTTTATAGTTTGACTCTAAAAATAAACTATGACAATTAAAAGTGGACGAAGGGAATAAATGTCTAAGACGGGTCTTATTAATTACTTGCCTACTTTTTCTTTTTTAGTTGTCCCTAATTACTTGTCCATTTTGACAAATCAAGGACAATTTTTTTTTACCTGTTATACCCTCAATTAATTACTTTGAAAAAGGTAGAACTTTTTAAAAACCTGAAGTTTTTAATTCATCTACTTCATAATTAATATGGGTAAAATGGTAAACTCACTATGTCAATAATTGTTTTCTTAATAGGTGTGTCATTTCAAAAGTGGACAAATAATTAGGAATAGAGGGAATATATCACAAATATCGGGTGTTTTAAATCAGTTTGGTTCATATTGTAATTCGATTTGATTTTTTAATCATAATCATGAATAGTTGTAGTAACAGCCTGACAGGTACGATTGTATTTGCCGAGTCCTAATAAGATGGACATTAAAAAAAAAATGACTCGTTCGCTAGTTTTTAGGTATTTGACAAGTCAAATAGAGATAAATTGGCTATTACTTATATTTATTTCCTTATATTTTGAATTCCGTTTGTGAAATCGTGACTCTACACTATTTCACCTTAGGCAAGCATAGTTTAAGCCAGATCGTAGTGTTACTTAGTTATTCATCTCAACTCGACAAGCACTTCCCTTTGTTTCTTAATCCCTTTTCAATTTTTATTGTACCTACAATATAAACTTCTTTGTTTTCTTATTCTTCTAAAGAACATCATTCTTTTGTGTTTCAAGTTGCATATAATAGCATGGATAGCACAAATAGGATTAGAGTTCCTCTTAGTTTGATTAACTCCTTCAACTTAGAATATGTATTTTATACTCCCTGAGTTTCGATACTATTTCCTTATTATTCCATTAAAAAAAGAATGACATAATTTTATATCTAGAAACGTATATAGACATAAACTTCTCATTTACATCAATGAGAAGTTTTAATAGACTCGCAAATGATATGACATATGTAGACCGTAAGTTTCAAAATTCTTATATATATAATTAAATACATGGTTAAGAAGTGCAATAAGGACAATATTGATGGATAATCATAGTTGGATCTAAAGCTAAGCATAATTCTTCTAGTGTCTCTCCAGGTGGAAATAATCTAAAAAGCCTTCTGATATGGAAAACACCGTCCTTAACTTTGCTTGGAAAAGCTAAATAACAAATATATTGTGTTAACGCAGTATCATTATTCTTGAAAATCTTAACTTGCTTTAAGGCCTCATAGAATTCTAATATTAGCCATCTACCTGTGTATTCATAATTATCATCAATTTTTCCATAGAAATAATGGCCACATCGTTTAATAATCCAATAACGTTCTTCAACCTCTTCCTTCGACCATGGAGTAAACGAAAGGTCTACGCAATTTTCCATGTTTATAGTGAAACTTTTGTCTGTTTTTGGATCATCAATATCTTCGTTCCATATGTAGGTGGTGGATTGAATAATGGGTGAGATGAATATACCTAGAAGAATTATAATGGTGAATTGGTGATAACACTCCATCTTTGAGATACCACGGCTAAGAAATTGGACGATGATTTAATATTTTGGTTTTCATCAATTTTATATTATATACAATATAGCAATTCAAATTTAAGTTGGACTAGAATTCTTATCAACCAATTACTTCAATGTAAAAACGTGGTAATATAATGTTGAGTTATATTAGGAAAATGATAATTTGTTTTAGGGAAAAGGGACAAATATACCTCCGAACTTTTGTAAATGGTATGCGTATACCCTTCGTTATACTTTTAGGACGTCAGTATCCTTGCCGTCCAAATTTTGAAGCATATATACCCTTTAAGTTAACGGTGGTACACGTGTCGCGATCCTAATCATTGACTTGATATTTGTTAAATTTCTGCCCAAAATTTAAAAAATCATATTTATAATCAAATACTCTCTCTGTCCATTTTAATTGTCATGTTGCGCATTTTAAAAGTCAATTTACTACCCTCTGTCTCAATTTATGTGGCACTTTTCGTTTTTCGAGAGTCAAACCGTTTAAGTTTGACCGAGAATTTACGCATGAAATCTTCAACTTTTTTGAAATAAAATTATAGATTTGTAAACTACGTAAAAAGTACTATAAGTCACAATAATTGATAATTCAAAATGCTTAAAAGATCTATGAAAAATTTACGGTCAAAGATAGACTTGTTTAAATCTCGAAATCTAAAAAGTACCACATAAAATGGGACGGAGGGAGTAATTTTTAAAGTTAAATTAGATTACATTAATTTGATATTTTAAACAATAAAATTAGATATTTAAAACTATACGAAAAGTACTATAAATTGCATATCAATATGATGTAAAAAAAATCGTAAAATGTTAGTCAAAGTTTTTATAGTTTGATTCTAAAAAGAGGAAACTGTGACAATTAAAAGTGGACGAAGGAAATAAATATCTAAGACGGGGTCTTATATATATACTCCCTCCGTCTCATTTTATGTGGCACTTTTTAGATTTCGAGATTCAAATTGCAGTTCAAATTGATTTTTTAACTTTAACCATCAACCGCCAACAATTGTACTTGCAGAGTCCTAATAAGATGGAGATCAAACATTGACACGTTCCCTAGTTTTTAGGTATTTGACAAGTCAAATAGCGTTAAAATTGGCTATTACTTGTCAGTTACTCCACTAGTAGTCCCTTAAAAAAGCAAAACAGACAAACAAACAATAAAAAGTGGCTGTGCTGTAACTACGTTCATGTATGGAAAGTTTGAAAATTTTGACAAATTTCTCCCTAGTTTCCTTCTTTATCATATAAATTGAAAGAGTGAATTCATTAGGGTTGCAACATAATAATAATAATAATAATGAGTGGGTATAGTTTTTTTCAAAGAGCCTCTAGGGCTTTCAATGACTACCCTCATCTTCCTAAGCTTCTTGTGCTTTTCACTGTTAGGTATGTTAACTATATTTCCAATTTTGTGTGTTTGTTTAGTGTCATAATCTATAGTTTCTTTCTCATTTTAGCATTTGCGTGTTTAACATTTTTATTTGTCTTGTTTGTAGAGGGATTCGAAAAATAAAATGTAATACTAGCACTATAGTACATGGGATTCAAAACTTGGATCTATAACAGTTTTTGAACCGGTGACTTACTTTCTCGTGTACGAAGGAGATTCAACATCTTATATATAAAACAAAACATAAAAATGTTTTTGGCACCATTTTTGGGTACAAGTCCGGAATTGTACAACAATAGTGTTAATTTATTGGGTTCGAAAACTGTTACTATTTTGGAATGATTGATCTGAGCATTTTGCCATAATATAAAAATATGAAAAAATAATAATTATCATTTCGATTTGTTATTGAATTGTGTGCGCAATGTTGAAACCATAAAAAGAGTTCCGTTTTATCATATATATATATATATATATATATATATATATATATATATATATATATTGAGTAGATGTTGAACCTACT
>JAJOOH010019746.1:0-17240 GCA_029582605.1 Solanum gracilifrons | reverse complement strand
CGGAAGAACCACAAGGTCTCACATACACACACACACACACACACACACACACACATATATATATATATATATATATATACATTATTCATCACAAAAATAAAACACTTTGATCAGGAGAGACTGGACAAGCCCTAGCTCTCTAAAACATCAGAAAGATAGACATGCATATATGTGATAAGGGAGAGCTTAGGAACACCCCGACTATACACAAAGGGAGTTCCTCAAAAATCTATGCCATCCATATACGTGATGGACTTTTCTCTTTACGGTGGATCAAAGGAAAGTTCATTGTTTCTCTTCATGGAGGTGTGACAGGCTGCTAGTTCCCATTTGTCCACATTGATGAGTCCTCTGATTCGTACATAGAGGTCCTTAATCTCATGAAATAATTGAGATTGGTTCATATTGTGGCTCATGTAGGCCAATCTATCAACTACCTTGTTGGATTCTCAGTAACAGCGAACTACTGAAGAATTTGAAATAGATATGCATTCTCTTATCTCTTTAACTTCATTGATAATCTTCTAGGGAATAGTGTTGTTGACATTCACACAATTGACTATCATTTTAGACTCGCTTTCAACCATGATGTTGGTGAAACCATTTTCAACACACCATTTGATGCAAAAAAAAAGCAGGGTTGAGGCCTCTGCCCATATGCTAGTACCTTCACCTAATGGTTTAGTGAATGGACATATTAAGTCTCCATTAGGTCTTTGATGATTCCTCCAGCCTCGCAAAAAAATTCTACAATTGTCGTCTGTTTTGAGTTTCACAAATATTGGTGGTGGTTTCCTCCATTTAACGATAGTGATCTTTTTGTGGGTGATGGACCTGTTAAGAGATAAGTAAAGGTTAGTCCAATTGGCCTCTATATTGATGTTATGAAATTGATTATTAAAAATATGTGAACGGTTGAAGGAGATTAGGTGCAACACCCCGAAAATTTCTAATTAAAGACTCAAACTATTCTTCATTTACATATAAGATCGTGTCGGGTGATTCTTAAATTGCTCATATGTATAAGGGTCAATTCTTTAGTGTAGAATGGATTTGGATATGTATTACGGTTACAAGAACCCCCTAACACAAAGTTGAGTTGAAATCCTCCTAACTGATTAAGTTTTGACATAAGATTCTACTTAGGTCAACTTCAAACGACCATATCTCTCAGCTCATAATGAATTAGGAGGTTCATGACCTATCAAATTAAATTTATTTGAGTTTTGTTTCCAATGCCACCAAGTTTGCCTCATTTTGAATTTGGAGTAAAATGTTATGCCCGTTTTAATAAGGCCATGTCATATAGATGAAGGTTCACAGATGGCTATATGGCCCGTGAAGTGTTTCATGCACCGTGGAGCCTTGAACAGTCATGAAACCTTCCTTTAAAGGCACTCCATCAGTTTTTAAGTTGGGATCATTTTGGTCTTTCCTCTATGGCGTTTTTAACCCTATTTTAAGTTTTTTTTTTTAAAGTGTTTTAACAGACTATATCATTCAAATAACTAGTTTCAACAATATAAACATTAAGTATTTACAAATTCTCTTAAACTCACCTAGGGTTCCTCTTCTCCAACAAGAACTCTAAAACCTTCAAGTCAAAAATCTAAGATACAAAGAGAATCCTTCCACCCAAGGGTTTCTCACGTTCTTCCACTCTAAGAACGTCATAAAAAAGTTAATTTATCAAGAGCAATCACCAAGATTCCAAGATCAAAGGTTTCCTCCAAAAAGATAAAGTTCTTCCTCAAGCTCAAGATAAAATCAAGTCTCCACAAAAAATCTCAGTCTAATAGCTTCATAACCAGGTATGTAAGGCTATTCATAGTGTTGAACTAATTCCTCACGCCCTACAACTCAATTCAGTCAATAGCAAGTTGAATCTAGGGTTCTTCCTTACTTTAATGAGATTCCTATATTATGAGATTATGATACTTTATGCACAGAAATTCTTGAATTGTTGTTCATGCTTGTAGTTGCACATGAACCCTATCTATCTATCTCTCTCTCTCTCTCTCTCTATATATATATATATATAGATATTGAGTTTTACTAAAAGTATTTTGAGCCAGTAATTTCCTTACTTTAATTTTAGAAACTAAAGTGAGTTTAAGAGAAAACTTTAAAAGAATTATTTTTGAAAAAGAGCTTAAGGGAACTTAAAGAGTTCCGAATGTATCATTTCATATTGAAAAAAGAGAGCACTATTTTCAGAAAAGTATAAAAGTTTTCAGTTTTTATATATCGATCCTGGACTTGAAAGATAAGTCCATAATTATATGTTTTAAATGCAGGTTTTGAACAGAGTCTTTTAAGAAAGAATCAAATGGTTTCATATGTACGATTTGACAGTTGAGAAAAAGAAAGTATGATTGATGATTTTGAAAAGTACTTCAGTAAAGTAATAGTCCATTTCTTTGTAAAGGGTGATTGAGCATAAAAGGATATTGAATATTGAATATTTGGGAGTAGTATCGAGCACCGAATTGGGTAAGAGTCTATTTTTAACTCAAGTTCCATAAAACTATGTAGTCAACATAGGATAGGATATCACCAAATTATCATGTGACTCCTCACTGCCTCTAAGAAGGCCTATTAGATGGATACATAGTTGCAGTACCGTTCTATACCCCGACAAGGTATAGGTGACCCTTGCAACATGGATGAAACATTGTATCATTTCTAGGATCATAGTAATGGTTATCGATTAGATAAACTCCCCACAAAGTAAAGTATATTATTTTCATATTGCTTTTATTGCACATCTTATTGTAAAACTTAAATGGTTTTCACTTCATGTTCAGGTATTGATTCAATTGGGTTGCTTTCAGTCCTTCAATTCATTTATTTGTTTATTCAACCATATTACATACTCTTACATTCCGTTGAGATCACTTCACACTTCTTGATAGCTTTTGGTGAGACCTCCTTGCTTCCGAAGGACTCCACTTTTATATTCTGCTTAGTAGTATTGAGGTGTCATGGGTCTTGTCCCGACATCCTTCCTTAACAATAGAGGCTTCATAGATAGTCAGAGTTAGATGTTTTCTCCCAATGAATTTATTAGAACTCATTTATGTTAAGTATTTCAAGACAGTGTTTCAAGAATTTAATTTAAATGATTTAAATGCTCATTTATTTAAGGCTTCTACGTATCATATTGAGTCTCATGTCTATAGTTAGTCAAACCAATGGTTCGCTTGGGGACCAGCAATGGTTCTCGAGTGTCGGCCATATCTAAGGTGTAGGCTCTGATTCGTAACACTAAGGAGAGGGATCGCCTTAGATTGTGGATTTCTTTCCCATATTTGACACTGCATCTACTCCCTATATCTCCAACAAGGTCAGCACTAGAATACATTTGAACATGAGAACTTGTACAGGGTTGTGGGTTTTCTAGGTCGACCATTTGATAATTAACATTCAATAAGGCATGTTAGATACGATGATCCCTATAGGGTCCAACACAACTTTTCAAAGGCCTCGCACGAAGTCACCAAGTATAAACATGTTCTCAATGTCTTCCACACCTTAGATTGCACAATAACTACAATTGGCCTGAAGTGGAATACTGAATCTAGCAATTCTTTGGTCAGTCAAGATTTTATCTCTAAGAGCTCTCTAAAGAATGAAATTCATCTTAAAATGTATGTTTTTTTTTGCCAAGTCATTTTGTTGATCCAAGATTTGTCTTTTTGTATCCTAAAAAATTCCCAAGCGGAAGATATGGAAAATTCACCTCATTGTCTAATGTACAAATGGCTCTGTTAGGTACCTCAGGATAGAGCTTGACATTCATAGAGTATATCTCCAATAGTACATGATCAGGGATAAAGAAATTTCATACATCCCAAATCAATTAATGATCATATAACACCGCAGCTAGAAGGATTTTGCTACGTTTGACATCATACAAAAGATATTTATACAATGGTCCCTAACTACTCCATTTGTCAAACCACAGGGAGACCTCACCCTTGCCAATCTTTCATAGGATAAGATGACCAGCTCTGTCTCTGATTTACACATAGCTTGCCATGAGTGGAAATTTCCTGAGTACCATTTCTTAGTAACCAGGTGGGATATTTGACAATATTTGCTCAATCCCTCTCTGTAGCTCCATACTTAGAATCTTTAAAAATCAGGTACTGGAACCCTCGCAATATCCATCTACGGATCAACAGTACGGTCCGTAGATTGATCTACGAACCGTCAATGGTCACCGTGGTTCCACACTTGGTCAGATTTCCCTCATTTGCCTTACATGCCTTGGCTGCTGATCTACGACTACCATCTACGGAGTGTCAATGGACCTACGATCCGTAGATCACCTTCGTAGATGCCCTTTTCTGCATTTCTTTCAGTTTTCTCTTTAATTCCGCGCCTGAAAATCTTTCCTGCAAAATATGATAAAAACACATGAAAACTAATACAAAAAGGCCATAGACACACACAACTTGTAAGTTAAATGTATTAGAAATACCGTAAACTCACGGTATATCAACACCCTCAACATAAATTCGTTGTTTGTCCTCAAGCGACGCACTAGGACTCTAAACGACACTTGTATAGAAGCAAGCATTTCAAGCACAAGAAATCATATGGCTCTCTATCCCACTCACTTTTCGGGTGCAAATTTTTTTCTCTTAGACTCGACAAGCTAATTCATGTGGATCGAACCATGACAACGATCGACCAACTAACACACAACATACACTGTTTTACTATCACCAAAGTACCAACTTTTCAAAAATGCAACTAGTGCCCTTACTTCAAACGAAATCCCTTTTCTTTCACACAATGACTATGACTTTGAGTACAAGGATTCATTCAACACTCACACTCAGAAACAACTTCAAGTACAGTTAGTGCTCAGTACCATAGGCTTGCCCTTATTTTCACTGCTTAGACTCCCCAATTTAGACTCTAGGATCACTATAGGGCTTTTTTGGCTTGTAACGTAGGCTCATGAGCAGGTGTGGTACATTTGGGTACTTCTTAGTGACTTTCTTCCCTCTTGACATTACGTTAGGCTTTCAACCTCTTTCTACCATATTTCTGTCATCCTACCATTTTACCTTATTTCCCTTGATATTCTTCAACCATGGATGTGACTTTAGGCTTTGCAGATCTTTTTACTTTTCACTTTTATCTCTTTCTTGCGTTTTATGCTTTTTCTTTAGCTTTCAACAAGTCACATCCATTCCTTTCTTTTCTTTCCTTTAACATCAAAATCTTTTCATACCCATTTTTCCTTCGGTTTCCTCTTTCATAGCCACCCTCAACTTATGGATTTTCCATTAGTTGAGGTGCACAATAACCGATATTGGGTCAGGGCCAAGATTGAAGTTACCTTTTACATTAGCCACCCTCAACTTAGGCTTTTGACCTAAGTCGAGGTGCATATGTCCAAGGAGGGACCGGGGCCAACATAGTAGATTTATGGGAAGGTGAGTTCGAGGTTTAGAAAGAAATGGTCTAATTTTAGGCTCAAAGCATTTGGATCAAAGGGAGCATTTATTTCATTTGGTTGGACCTTTCAATTAGGCAATTTGTGGACTTATCAGAACAAGGGCTTATGATCACCTCCTAGCTTCTAAAGTGAATTGTCTTAGCAGGACGAACCGGGCAAGTTCTAGTTTTGCACAATAATTGTTTGAACAATCACTATTCTCACACACACTTGGCACATAGTTTCATTATCAGATTATCAGATTACCTAGTTCAAGTTTCAACGTTAGTCATGCCATCAAGTTGATTCATTATCATGTCATACTCAGAACCGACACATTCAACTTGTCTTAGCCTACCAATTCTAAAACAGATCACAAAATTTGGATGGGTTATATTTTTCATAAGCCATCATGCTTCATTCTTTTTCATGCTTCTACATATACAATCCTAAGACATGCCGATTCAACAGAAATTAAACAGTCTCTTGGGGAAAAAGAACAATGGCAAGAAAACCCCAAGAGAGGATTTATGAGTGGGGTTACTCAGACTTCACCCCATCACTCACAATCCATTTACCCCACCCCCAACAAAAATAGATGTGATTGTCCCCAATGCATACAAGAACAGTAAAAGATAGTGGATTGGGTGAAGCAAACATGTGGCGCATAGCGCCGAAGAATCAAGAACGAGCGAGTGGGTCCGTTTTCCCGGAGCCCGCTGGAACAATAGAAGGGTCACCCTCAGTAGTGCCCACATCATCCATCATAGCATCATCAGTGGTGCTCACAACGTCCCTCACAATAGGCGGGACCTCTACAACTGGGGCAGAACTCGATGCCCCTGCAGCACTCTCACACACCCTCCGCTGGCGCAACTCTTCATCTAAAATCGAAGCCTTCCTGGCCTCATTGTCCTGCCGACACTGTCTCTTGTGAGCTTTTCCTTCTCAGTGCGGCGACTAGAACGGTGTCGCTTACCTTTGGCATGTGTAGGCTCAATCCCCTCCTCGGCGGTCCCACTGAATAAAACATCCAGCACTGTATCATCAGCCAGTGCAGTAGGTGTAGCCAGAGGCTCAACTGTAGGGGTGGCAAGAATGGCATCAACGTCGGTCCGGAGACTGGCTAATTCAGCCTACAAAGCAGATAAATCTATGGTCGGGGTTAATCGCTTGAGGACTCGCAATTCAAAGCCATCAAGATGCTTATTAACGGCCTGGACCATCCGGTCCATCATGCCCTCCATCCTCGCTCCAGTATCGCCTCGGACTCGGCTATCGACTTTTGCATCCACGGCTGGATGTGATGCAGCAGTGTGGCCATCTGAGCCTCTAATTTCTGTACTCTGGCCAATGGGAAAATAGTAGCTCCTAACTGTGGTGTGGACCAGGATGAACTAGGAGCCATACTAGCGGCCTAGGAAGAGGAGGCTGGGATAGTATCAGAGTGATCTGGTATAACGGGATCACCGCCCTGTGCCTGCCCCACCGTTTCTTCGAGATTTGCGCCTAAGGGAGGTACTCTAACCTAGGGATTTTTGCGAGGTCCCGCCACATTTGCCTCATCTCGAGTGAGGCCTATGTCCAAAGTCCCTGTAGAGTGGATCAACCTATCACAATGCCAGATCAGCACTCCAAAGTCCCTGCACAATTGGAAAATCAAACATGAAAAGGGGTAAGTAATGGTGGTCTTGAATGCCCTCTCGTGAATCGCTGCCAGTAGCATACGGGCAAAGTCAATCTCCACTCCTGCTACCAGTGATGCAACCATGACCACTCTGTCCCATGTGAGTTGGTTGTCAGCTTTTGTCGGCGACACCCTGTTAAGAACCAACAACCAGAAGAACTTGGCCACAAAATTCAATGTGGCCTTACGGATACCTAATCGAGGTGTAGCGACCCACTCTGCACGCTCGCCATCTACAGCAATGTACTTGGCCAACCATAGTATTACAGCCTCTCGTTATTCAGCATTCCTCTCGAAAGCACCGCTCCGCACGATGTTTCATCTGTACTCAAACTCTGCTGTGTTTAGTGACCAAGAGTGACCTGTGGTCGGACCATAGAGAAAGCGGTTGATGGTGGCATGTGATATGTCCACCGGCCAACCTCGGACCATGGTGGAAGTGAGAGGGTCCTTGGCTATGGGTTTTGACCGCTTGGAGATCGAACCACGGAGAGTGGCGGCATAGGAGGCGTAGAACTCCCGTACCATCTCCTCACTGTAAGTACCTGAGCCTCGGGCCATCCAGTCACACTTGTGAAGGTTAAAAAGCCGATGGATGTCGGGACAGTGTGCAAGCTCCCTGTAAGGACTCTGCGCTCCTCTGTAACAATTCGGGCCATCTTCTCTTTGTCATTAATCATCTTGGCCTTTTTATTTCATACAAAAAGGAGTGAACACATTGTTATCAGACACTTTAAGCAATTTTTGAGAGAGGAATTCAGCACTTGAAACAGAGAGAGAGGTTGATAAAGGGTCTCCCTGTCTTAAGTCTCTTTCCGATCGAAAGAAGTCTTGTCTAGTGCCATTGACCAATGATAGAATGTATGCGTCCCCTAATGGTCAATGGATCAGGTCCCTCTACAGAATTACAATACATAAAGTAAACAGCAGAAGTAAAGCACACACAAGAGTTTTACGTGGAAACCCCCTTGCTCAAAGGAGGAGAAAACCACAACCCGTCTCACATGATTTCAACCAAAACTCCATTAACTATAAAAGAGCAAAGTTTCATTTTACAAATCTCTAGTAATCTAGGAATTAAACTCGTAATCCCTTCCCCCTTACTATAGCAACTCTACTACAAGCAAAAACTAAGTAATAACTCTATTGCCCACTAAAGCAATAAACTCTAGTTGATTTAGACTTCAACAAAAACACCAAGGCTAGCTCTAGCCACCAACTACAGATCTCAAAGATAAGAGAGGAAACAAGCAACAACTCTACTGCATCCACACATCAACTAAATCTAGTTAACATTCTAGACAACTCTACCCAAGAAAACATCAAACCAACAATGAAAAGAGGCTTGACTAAAACATAGATGATTCGACTAACTAACTCTAGTTAATCCAACTCAAACAAAAAGCCTTAGACAAGCAACCGATATAGTTCTGCTATAACTCAGGAATAGATCTATAGAAGGTAAACACAGAAACAATAAGCCTAGATGACAGCTAAGAACAAAGATAATTCTATCATGTCCCTTGTTGTTTTACAGAGAATGTTTCTTCAGAGAAATGGCCTTTTACCTTTGTGAGCTTGTGAATTTTTAGAATTCAAAACACCAATTTTTGTTGTAAAAGAAAAGAATAATATAAGATGAGCACAAACCTTGAAGCACTACCATTGGATGAAAGTTTCACTACACCAATAGAGACTTTTAGTAGCATTTAATTTTTCTTTTAGTGGCAATAATTATTGCCACAAAAATATTTACTGGCATTTAATTTATTGTCATTGCATCCAATGTCGCTAAAGCCTTTAGCGGCATTTATTTAGAGTGCCGTTAAAGACCTCTATTATTGCCACTAAAAGTAAATATTTTTAGCAGTATTTCTTTAGCGGCAATTACTATTGCCAGTAAAGTTGCCTTCAAAAATGTGATATCAAACATATTATATGGCTTCTGTTATTGCCGGCAAAGATGCAATAGACGACATATTTAACCACTTTTTTATAGCATAAACAAAATTCATAAGAGATACATTTTTTTGGTAACTAATTTTTTATTAATCACCCAAGAGAAAACATTACAAAGCCATAGCCTAGTAATAACTCTGGCTAGCCTGTGACCAGAAATTCAAAGAAAACATAGCTAACAAATTGTTAAGAGAACATACTAAATGATATCTTTTAGCACTACTCTGCTAACACCTGGACATGCTCTTGTGTGGTAGATATATACCACTTCTTTGGTGAATAAGTCCTTCCACCTTTTAGGCGTCTTCTCAAGAATCCTTTGGTTTCTCTCAAAATTCAGCAAAGAACACTTTGATCTACCCTAGATGTGTTGAGTGATTATCCATTGGATGAATAGCTCCCAATTCACTGCCATGAGAAATCCAACTTCATTGATCACCACGAACCATAACAAGCATATCACCACGAGAACCAAGGCAATCACTCCACCAATTATGTAAAAGCATTAGATTGCAATAAGTTATCACAAATCAAACATTCAGAAACTAATTTGAGACAGTTAAAAGGTAAACTTAATGAACAAATCTGTAAACTTAATGTCAGTTTTTTTAACCTTTGAGGACTTAAAATCTTTGAATTATAAGTTAAATAAAAACTACACAATCAAGCAAATTAGAGAGCTTATGCAAATGATCTATGAATGAAAATCATGATTTCAAGCAAATTAGAAAGCTTATGCAAATGAGCTATGAATGAAAATCATGATTACAAGCAAATTAGAAAGCTTATGCAAATGAGCTATGAATGAAAATCACAATTTTAAATTAAGTAGCAAGACTTGGCTCCACTTAATATTAGGCCCTTATTAAGGAACAAAATGTGAGATTTCCACCCTTATTGTAATTTTAGACATGGTTCTCTATAAGTTTTACTCATTTCATTGACCTTTAGATTACATCTTTAATTGTGTTATATAGACACCCTTTGATGAGAGTAGCTAAAGCTTTGATGTTAAGCTTCAAATCTTATTCATAAACACTCCCTCACCACTTCCTAACATTTTCTATTTTCTCACCACTTCCTAACATTTTCTATTTTCTGTCTTTATTTGCAACTAGTCACTTAGAAAGGAAAAGACCACAAAGACCAGCAAAGGCATTTAGCTCCATCCAACGAAAATAATTGTTGGCTTCCTTCCTTGTGTCATAATCTTGTTTTGTGTTCTAGCATTAATAAGTTTGGCATATGAAAATTCTCATGAATTAAGAAACAGAGCCATACACATCTTAAGACATGTATCTAAAGTGCAAGAAAGAGAGAATGGAGGTGAGGGCGTAGGAAGAGGAAGTAAATTTCATTTGGATACATATATCAATAAATTTGAGTTAAAAACTAAGCATTTGATAGCTCATGTCGGTAAGGGTAGAAAGAAAGGGAACCAATTGGAGTTCAAACAACTTTCATCATGTGTATCCTTGTAAAAGTTCAGTGGTGTCCCTGAAGCATCCATTAATATAAATTACTAGGCTATGTAAGATAAAATGTGAGATTTCAACTATTATATAACTACTAGGATATGTAAGATAAAATCCCCATGAACAAAGAAAATAGAGAAACATGTGTTTTTCAGCCATTTGGCTTAATTATAACAAAAGGGTTGAGCAGACACATGATTTTATGCAGATAAAAAGGCAAAGAAATTCTCACATATAAGCCAGGCCCAACAGGAGCCAAATTGTATTGTCGCAGCTACCTTAAATTCATTAACAAATGTATCATAGGAACCAAAGTCGATGTTAATTAGTTCTAGTAATTTACCAGATAGCTCTCCTCCTCCATTGGGCTTCATAGATTCCCAAAAGAATTGATGATTCCAAGTCTAAAATGTAAAATGTAAAAGAACTTAGCATTATTTTGGAAAAAATAACTAAAAGTACATAAAATTATTAAACCATAAGATCACAAGATTTGAAGCATAGACATCTTTTTGTGTTCAGTAGATTCAAGTAATTTAAAATTAAGAAAATAAAAACTATTTAGAGATTGAGTGTAAACAAACCTCATGATGAATGCCATCACCAATAGTGATTCTCAATCTGTGCAACACCAAAGCCATATTATGTCATGTCATTTCAAGGCTTCATTATTCAGAGAAAAGAATAATCTAGTGGATAGCAAAGCTGACCTAATCTAATAGCATATTTTAAGTTTATATCAACAATCTTCTAACCATCTTTTTATTTCATTTTTTCCAAAATCCCTTCTTCCCTATATTTTTCTTTTCATACGACATTGGATTAACTCAAATTACACAACCGATCAGCATATAGAACTAATGTTGCTTCATGTAATTCAAGCGTCTATGCAAATTATGTTCATTATTTTTTAACCATCAATTTAGATCTGCTACGTTTTTAGTCTCAGCAAAATAGATTTAAACTAAAGATGAACCACTATAAAAACTGAAAGGTGCGTGCCTCCTTTTACACTAGAATACCTCTCCTTCCTCAAAAGATCTCTAGTATTTATGTACTCCAACCCAAAAGTTTCAACAACCTTCAAAGACGAGTACATTTTTTCACTACTAGGATCAAAAATTGAAACTTCTAGGACTTGAACTTAATTAGAGAAGCACAACAATTCAATAATCAATTCTTCTAATTTATTAATTAGACTCAAATTAAGCAGTAATCTACCATTGAATTCAGTTATAGACTACAAATCTTATTGCATGTTTGTATTAGGGTTCTATTTAGAGGTGTAATATATTGAATGGTTAAAGGGAGATAGATCATAAACATGTTTTGCTCTTAAAAAGGCACTGTAATACTCTAATATACAATTGATTATGTGAGAAGAAATTTTCCAAACTACAACCAGAACACTCGAATATGTAATCGTCCGAGAGCTGCAGAGAAATCATGAAGAAGATGAAGAAATGCCATACCTACAGATAGACGACAACACCAAAATTGAAAGCCCACAATGATGAAACGAAGGGAAGAAGCTGTGATGACGGAATGAATGAACCCAGAATGGGAATAAAGGTTTGGGTTGAGGTTGAGCTCTCGGGCCATTTGGAGATTTAGGGCAAAGTATATATATATTAAATAAATAGGAGTATTGAAGTATAAAGGGTCCGGGCACATTTTAATGTCATTTATGTTTAATTGCCACTCATAGATGAAGTTAGAAGAGAAATTAGCGGCATTTAGTTAATTGCCCCTAACTAAATGCCACTAAAACCATGTTATGTCATAGTGTTTGTTATTCTGCCAAAAGATGTGCACAAACTACAACAAGCTGCAACTTTTGGACAACTGTCTTTCTATAAGTTCAAAGTTTGTTAAATCATCAAAACTTCATAGACAAGTTATTGCATAGAAAAATAACAACGAAGATGAAGTACCAGTTGCTGGAAATATGTCTATGAATTAAATCAGTACAGACTTCACAAAATCTCATTTCTCTCATCATGATACATAAGTAAGACCAAGAGACTCTATCATAGGCTTTGACCATATCCAATTTCATGATAATTTTTCCATTATTATTTGACTAATTAATGTCAATCGCAATCTCTTGGGCCAATAAAATGTTCTCAGTGATGGATCTTCTTTTAATAAATCCACTTTGGTTGTTGCTAATGAGTAGTAATTTGGAAAATCTGAAGTTGAGGACTTTGGCAAAAATCTGATAGGCCTTATGTCATTAAAATGTTAGGGATGTGGAACTTTGGGGAGGAGAACAAGACAAGTGTGGGTAAGCCATTTAGGAAGCTTGTCATCACAAAAGAAAGCTCTGAGGGCAAAGACAAGATCAGTACTGATCATGTCCCTATAGGTCTTGGAGAGCTATCTGGGTCCATTGAGAAGACCACATCTCTAATTATTTCTTTCTTGGGTAGTACTGAGGATTTAAAGTCCTCTTTGATGATGGGAGCAATAATTTCCAACTCAGAGTAGTCGACATAAACTGAATCTTGGCTAAATATACCTTTGAAGTAAGATCAAACAACTTTGGACACTTGACTAGTGCCCTCCACCCATTAATTGTATTAATTTTAGATATTGTAAATGCTCAATTTCCTTCTCTTGTCCTTGATGACACTGTGGAAGTATTTTGTATCCGTGAGTAGAGGCGTATCCAAGGGAGGTCACCGGGTTCACGTGAACTCATGCTTCCGTCTCGAGATCATATATAGTAGTGTTATATTATTTTTATTTTTTTAAAATATAGTTATGTGAACCAACACTCGAGGTGTGTTTTGTATAAAGGAAAACATTTTCCGGAAAATGTTTTTCAATTATCCCATGTTTGGTTGGATAAAATGTTTTGGAAAATGTTTTCCAAATCAACTCATTTTCCACAAATTCAAGAAAAATGACATCCCTTCAAAATGTAAGGAAAACATTTTCCAAAACTTTCCTCCAACTTCAATACAATTTTTTTGTTGAAAAAATAAATTTTAAGCTTTTTTAAAAATATATTTTTCAACTTCAATTTTTTTATTTTTCTTACCCCACCCTTACCCCGATCCCCCCCTCCTGCCAGCCCCCTACCCCCTCCAAAATTTAAAGTTTGTTATTCAAAATTATTTCTAATTTCAAAATTTTATTTTCACCCTACCCTCACCCCCCCCCCCCCCAAATAATAAATTTAAAGCTTGGTTTAAAAAAATACTTTCAATTTCAATTTTTTGTTTTTCACCCCCCACCCCCTAGCCAGCCCCACTACCAACCCCCTCCCAAAAAAAATAATTAAAGTTTGTTTTTAAAAAAAAATTCTAATTTTATTTTTTCACACCCATCAGCCCCCACCCCCAAAAAATATTAAGTTTGTTTTTAAAAAATATTTTTAATTTCAATTTTGTTTTTACCACATCTCACCCCTACCCGCGACCCCCACCCCACCCATCAGCCCCCCACGCCCCTCCCTCATCACCCCACCCTCCCAAAAAAAATAATTAAGTTTATTTTAAAAAAATATTTTCAATTTCAATTCAAAAATAATTTTCTACTCTCTAGTAAAAATAAAAGATATTTTCTCTAAAATAATTTTCATTCATAAATCAAACACCAAAAAATATTTTATAGCCACCAACCAAACATGAGAAAATAAGTCAAAAATCTACTTGTTTCCAGGAAAACAATTTCCTTCATACCAAACACACCCTCGGAGTATCATATAATGTGATAATGATTGGGTGCACCTTCTACGTGAGGTTAGAAGTTTGAATTTTATATTTATCTTGTTTTATTTTTATTTTTAAAATTAGATAATTGGTAGCACTTTTGGCATTTCAATTAATTCAATATATATATACATATCAATTTTGGACCTATAATATTAAAATTTTAACAGTTTTCAGTAGTAAAAATCTAAATGTAAATTTATATCTTAGATAAACTTTTCGAACAGTGCACCTATAATTTCAAAATCTTATATATGCCTCTATCCGTGAGTCTTTTGACCCTGGCCTTTTGTCTGAAAATGGAGTCTTGGATCTTTTAGGTACCTCATAAACTCCGCCTTGATGCTATTGAGATTAGTTCTGTTATCATCACTGTTGTCAGAGATCATCTTCATGTCCAGCTTAAAAATTTCTTCCTCAAGCTTTTTAAATTCATTATGCACATTACCAAAGGTGTCTTTATACAGGTGCAAACCTTCACTAGTTTTCTCATAGAGAGGAGTAATATTTTATTTAAAAATCGAACCAAGCCAATCATATAAAAAGAATTGAGGAGATCCATAATTATCTCAACCGTGATGCTCCATTTCCTTTCATAAAGATAAGACTCTTTTTTTATTCAAACATTGTGACGTCCTAACTTAGATTTTTAAAACATTCATTCATAAATTAACAACAGAAAATTAAGGATATGTCCCTCAAATTATATTGTTTTTTATCTAATCTCTTTTGCTTTTTGTTTATCCTTTTTCTATTATAATATAAAATGAGTCACCTCTCACAAATTTATTTATTTTAGATAGAAAAAATAGAAGTGATTGGCAAAAGTAGGTAATGGTGTGCCAAAAACAAACCGATTGATAAACCGAATCGAAAAAATGTTATTGGTTTATTGTTATTGAATTATAGGGTTAACAATTATTTAATGGTTTTATTAAAAAAAATTATTGGGTTATCCATTCGATATTGGTTTTTTAAATTTTGGGTTATGGAGTTGACCAATAACCCATTAAGAATATAATATTTTACTATTTTAATTTTTAGTCATACATAAGTATCAAATAAAAAATATTAATATAATCACTATATTTGACTATAACTATAAGGACCCTACACAATTAATATTATTTAATTAACTCTGCTCTCTGCATTTACCTTTAGGTTCACAATGTCAAAAACCTAAAGAACTAAGAACGACGACGACTAGGATTTGTAACGAAGACGGCAAGGATTAGGCAACAACTAGGGCTGTGAATTGTGAGTATTTGCTATATTTTTACTATACTAAGCAATATTTTTGAACTGAATGGGTAATTAGATTTCTCTTCTTTTTTTCTATTTCGTTTTAAATTGTTGGACTTGTCATATAATTGTTTTGAAAGCATTTTTTTATTGTTTAAATCGAAAACCGAATCGTTAAAGACCAAAATCAATAAACCGAAAACAAATAACAAATATTTTATTGTTTTGATTATCGATTTAGCATATTTAAAAAATAAAAATTAATAATACTTAAAATCAAATCGAACCGAACGATACACATAAAGTTGGTATGATTTGCCGGCAGAAATGATGGAGTGGTGGTCAAGCAATGACGAAACCAAATTATTAAGGTAAAAAAAGCTCACACCAGTGTTGACTATCCAGACACAAACACTCCCAAAAATATCAACTTTTTTGTTTTATGTAAAAAGTTTTTTTAAACAAAAACAAACAAAAAGCACGTAATCAGTGAAGTTTTGTTTTAAAATATGATAAGACTTTGTTTGAAAATTGATAATTGAAATTGACGTAATTATAAGAATAATAATAATTATTATTATTATTATATATATATATATATATATATATATATTTGTCATTTTTAATATATTAAAAAAGATTACTTTTTTCTATTTTATTTTTAACATTAATTAATCAATCGTCAAATCATTTTCTACGATAAACATACACATCAATGAATATTATTATTATGGTAAAATATTTATATTAATTTTTATTTTTAAGTGACAAAATCCAACATAGACAATAATAAAACTAGTAAAAGTGAATAAATAGTGTAATTTGATTCTTTTAATATAAAAATAAAATAAAATATTTTAGAAAGTGAATCTTAACCTACTTATTAGAACGTATTTATTTTTCCTATAAAATGAAATATTTAATTAATTTATCGAAGATTTTGGTTTGGCATTAATGTCGGAAAAAAAAAAGATGAAGAAGTAATACTCCTTTTATTCCTATTTATTTGTCTATTTTTGATTTAACACACTTATTAAGAAAAAAATAATTGACATAATAAATTTATCATTTTATCCCTATTAATTGATAGAATTTCAAAATTAATTTCCTCATTAGGGATGTTTTATCTTTTTAAAAAATATTAACTCTTCAAATAAATTGAGAATATAATAGATTAAAAATATATTATAATAACAAGTAAAAAGAAACAAGTAACCAATTAAAATTAGACAAATAAAAAGGATAGAGAGAGTACCAATTAAAGAGATTCCCATAAATAAGGTTAAGGTTAGTGTAAGTACAACTCCATGTTTTTAATTATTTGTCTATTTTTGAATTAACATATTTATTAAGAAAACAATAATTGACATAGTAAATTTACAATTTTACCCCTATTTTATGAAATTGATGAATTAAAAACTTAAGATTTTCAAGAAATTTTACTCATATTAAAGTAATTAATTAAGGATATAATAGATAAAAATAATTGTCATTTTTTGATTTATCAAAATGAACAAGTAATTAAGAACAACTAAAAAAAGAAAAATGAATAAATAATTAGGGACACATGAAGTATTTGATAAGTATTTTGCCCTAAGATATAAAATCGTCTTTGTTAGGACTACGGACTTAGAATTTAGTTGGGCTCCAAAAATACGAAACGCCGTTGAGAAATTTGAAAAAAAAAAAAAAAAAAAAAACCT
>JAJOOH010019745.1:0-22137 GCA_029582605.1 Solanum gracilifrons | reverse complement strand
GTCCCTATTTCCCGTTAATTAATGTTGAATGTACTTCCGCGACCGATGAAGTGTGATGACAAGTTTGAGAGGCTTGTTTGGGGTTCCTTCGGGTTCCTCATTCGCCATGTCACGTCTAGGCCCTAGGCTTGGGTTGTGACACCAAAAGCTTAAGTTGGAGGTGTGGTGGAAAGAGAAGGTAAATCAAGAACTGTGAAGAAGTCCCCCTTGATCCATGGTCTTGAAAAACATGGAACCCCTCCATATAAAAAAAGAGAAAGAAAATAAGAAAGCAAAAGAAAAAGAATGCAAAAGTTGTGAAATAAAGTTGTGAAAGTTGGAAAAGAAATGGGGTGTCCGGTATTCCATTGGAAGTTGAATAATGTGGTGAATTTTGAGCATGATTCAAATGCTTATGGAAAGGAAGAAAGTAATGTTCAGACCACATTTCATGAGGGTAGCAACCACTGAGCCTAAATAACCATACCTTTACACTCAGCCCCGTACAAGCCTTGAAAAGACCTTTTTTATCTTGAGTAAGCTGAAACGAATGTTGATTGGAAATTAAGGGCAATCCTATGGGTCAAGTCATGCATGTGTTCATCTTTGTGATCGTGAGAGTTGTACGTGATTTCAGAACTATAAATTGTTGAAGAATTGTGTGTGAATATTGAATCATCTTTGTTGTGAGAGAATTTGAGTACCTTTGTTACGCTTGAACATGCATTTGAGCAAGTATTGTGAACTTAAGCTTCTTTGATAATGGTGAGTTACAACTTGAATCTTTGAGTGCACAATTGATCGTTCCATGAGTAAGTTGAGTCTTGTTGTGTGCATTCATGATTGAGTCTTTTGTAGCACTGTTTGAGACATCTTTTTTGTTCTGCTGAACGTTAGTTTTACTTGAGGACAAGCAGAAGTTTAAGTTGGGGTGTTGATGTCTCCTAGATTTAGACTCATTTAGGGCATTGTTTATAGAGATTTAGTGTGCTCAAATGCTTATTTTGTGCCAATAACTGATGATTAAATCCTTGATTTTCAGTAATATGGATTGAGGAACAAAGCAAAGACACTAATAAGCCAAAAGGAACAAAACACGCTGAATAAATGAAAATGGGTGAGCCTGAGGATTGCCAAGAGCACTCGGCATGTCTCCGAGTGGCTCATTAGACAGCCTAAAGTTCCAGTGTGCCAAGCTTCGAAGGAAAGAACCAAGTTGGCAAAGAAAAGGAGCAGTCGGTGGATCGTTGAGTGATTCCGCGAAGCTAAGATAGATCTCCCAAAGTTACAAACCTTGAGGATGCTAAATGCCAAGGCGAAAGGGCAATGGAAGAGACCAAAGGGCGGCTCACCTAGTGGTTCGGCGAGCCCGACTTACTTCACCGAATGAACTTTCGTAGCTTATTTTCAGTGACTATAAATACGTTTTTGAACATTTAGTTTAGTATCAAACAATTTTTATAATAAATTATTATTAAGTTTTAAGCATCTGAAGAGAGTTTTCTCTAGTTTTTCCTTAGCTTTGAGGGATTGAAGAAATTCACTTTTGAGAAATTGGAAGTGCGTCTTCGATATTCATCAAATAGTAGCATTGTAATGACGAAATCACTCCTACCCAGTTGATGGATAATCAATTTTGTAACGGTTTTTACCTTTTTATGATGTCTAGGTAAAACCCCAATCCTTGGGGTGTGATTATGGGCTGATTTAGCTTATGAGTATTGCTAATTGTTAGTTTAAATGCTATTTAAAAATGAGTTCAATCATCAATTATGGTTTCATTTAAGAATTGTATTTGCAAATGCAGTTCTATATTTGTGTTCCCGGCCTGCTTAAGAGAGAGGTTTTGGAGCTAAGGTTTTTGATTGATGGTTTGTGGGTATTGGGTTGATCTGGGTTTAACTTGAGAGAGTAAATACTAAACCCAATCCCACACATTTAGCTCGAAAGAGTGAATGGATTAAGGTGTGGGCTGCTCTTAAGTTGCATGCTTGTTGATGTTCGAGAAAAATGACTTGATTCAGGGTAATTGTTCAAGAGAAAATTACCTCCCTTATAGCCTAGCCTACAGGCTATTTACTAATAGTTGCAATTACCCATATGTCTATATTAGCCTATAATCGATCACATCCCAAGAATCCGTCTCATTATTTTTAATTCGTATTGTTTATGACTGTTTGTAGTTGATAATCAAAACCAAGACCCCCATTTGACATTCGTGTCACCCCTTGATTTGAATGATGTCTTTATTCGATAATTTTTTATTCCTATGACTGATTCAACCGCATTTATACTTCCCAATTGAATATAAAATACGTATTGCTCCCTGTGGAATTTGACCCCAACTCATTTAGTTGGGTTTTATACTGATTTACGATCGTTGAACACCTAGAATTGGATGAGGTGTTCTTAAAACATCAAATTAGTTCTCCTGCTACTTTGAGCCTATTACAGGCTCTTGGAGTGATAAGAAGGAGAACTATGGAAGTTGGTGCTTGATTGGATAAAGTTGTACAAGTTTTGACTGGATGTCCGTTCTCTTTCTTACAACCCCTATTAGGGGGTGCCCTTGTGTGTGTAGATTTGTGAGGTTTGGTAGGTTATGATCGACAAAGAGACTTAGATGGCTTATTGATAACTATTCCCTTGTACTTTTTCAATAGAGGAGGAGGAGGAGAAGACTCCCTATTGGATTTTCTATCCAAAGTAACCACCTCCTATTTTTTTCTCTTAGTAATAACCTACAAAGCACAAGCATTAAAACATATAATCAGTGAGTTTAGTTGAAATTAAACTCCGTTGAAGGCATTTGAGAATACCTTGTGGCTTGCCTAATGAGGCATATCGCCTAAAAGGATGGGTGAGCTCTGATGAGCTCGCCGAACTGGACAAATACAAATATTAAAGAGTGCATGCACAATAGGCGGAGAGAACTCCAACTCGGTGATTCACTTAGTTGGTTTTTGCGGTCTAAGATAAGCCCGCTGAAACAGAAAGTGCAAAATGAAAAAGAAACAAACATCAAGGGTGATTTCGCCTCCCACTCTGAAACTCGCCAAGTGGGTTCGGCGAACTGAGACAATCTCACTGAATGGAACAACAACCAAGGTCACATATCCACTCAAGAAGGCGAGTTGGGGCTTACTCAAAGACTCACCTAACCTCCTTGGCGAGCAAAGACAAACCTGTCGAACTGGTGATGTTCAGCCCAGTGCCTAATTTTCATAGACAAACCCAGCATATGCAACAAAAATAAGTTTCCCAACATCATTACAGTCCACCCATCTACTCATCTACCCATAGGTACACAAACGTCCCCCAAGATATTTGAAAGCATTGCTCAAATTGATGTTTTCCTTTTTAAAAAGTCAACACTCCATCTATCATTGGGCAAATAATGCAATCGGGTCAACACTTGGTTACTCAGACTTCTCCCACGTCAAATCCATCAAAGACCCACTAAGTATACAAGTTCAATTTCAACATTTAACAAACATATTCAAGTTTAGCAATTTCTAGGTAATAACACAAGAAATTAATCTATGGGCACACTTCAATACGATCATTATAGTACTACACAATGAAATCAAACATACATGTGCATTAAATGACCTATAGTCCATAAATAAAAGATTATTTAAAGCTCAAAATGCACAATGAAAACTGAAAACTAACCTCAACTAGGAAGAAAAACTCAAAAATAGAGGAGAATAGGTTTGGGTCGACTGGCTTACGAAGAAAATGCACTCCATGCACTAAAAATTCACACACTAAGGAATATCAAGCAATAAAAGAAAGTATTGTAAGGAAAAAAGGAGAAAATTCTCACAAATATCAAAGAGTTTTATTTTTGAATTTGGAATGACCATTTTCCTTTTTATATCAGGCACACTTGCTGATCAGGATTAAAGTCGCTGAGTGTGTTTGGCAGATTGCTAATTTGAGCTGGGGCTCACCAAAAATGCTTGAACAAAATCAAACCTAAACGTTGATTTTGGCAGATGTGATAGAGTACTCATTGTGTACTTTAGTGGATCACCCTTTGGAGCTCAAGTCACTAAAATGGATAATACAGTTTTAAACATTTTCTAGCTCAGAAGGCGGACAAGAATAAGTTAGCACAACTTCTTCAGTGGATCGTCGGTTTCTTTTGGGATCATTTTCTCCAGGTTTTCAGCTCATTCATTATCCTTCTTAATTTTCTCTTTGATCATGCTCAGTTGTAGAGTAGACAATTGGTATTCTCTAGTGTGTCATGCTTGGTAAACTTTGGTCATGTCGTCTAACAACAAAGTTTCTAATTCAAATGGTTGTCTCATTAGCCCTCATTGGACCAACTGATCAGCCACATGTTTTTATTGAATGAATCAAGGCTAAATAGAAGTATCGCAATAGTAAATTGTGCAGAACACCATGTTTTGGACATTGCAAAGGTGGTTTCTCGTACCGCAACAAAGTCTTGTGTAGAGTTTTACCTCCAATACGCTAGAATTTTGGATTTGGGTTTTAAGAATCTCCATCTCCGAGGGGAGAAAAATTCTCTCCAAGAAAGCTTCAGTGAACTCCCATGAAGTGATAGAGTCCTTTGAAAATTCTACCAAGCATCTTATAGCTTCACCCGTCAAAGAGAACATGAATAACGCCAACCTCACGAACTCTTCTGAGATGTTCTTAAACACAAATAGTTCACAAACCTCCATAAAATTTTGAAGGTGTTCACACTTCTTCTTCACTTTTGTCCATTCTTTCATACATTCATCCTTGCCTTGTCCTTTAGCCTTCATGATACGCCAAAATTACACCTTTCTAAAGAAGTATAAGTTGTTATAAAAAAAAAGAGCCTAGCAAAGATTATGGTCAATTCAATGAGGAATAATGGTCCATACTTAGGCCATTTTACTATTGATTAGCCCTCACTTATTTGGGTTAGGCTATTGAATAGCGGATTATCAATGCTAAATCTATGTTGGTTATTCTCTTTCGTATTAATTACTTCCTTGGTTGAGCAAGTAAGAATGAGACAAGTTCTAACGTTACGCACCATTAAAAAGAATTTAAAACGAAGAGATCAATAATACATGCATAAACACTATTCAAGAATTACTCAATTATTAGGTCTACGTTGTTAATTTCTCATGGTTCGCACAACCCTACTTGTGAATTTAGTTACTCATTCTTGAGTGATCACAATTCATAATAGGGTTAATAGAACAAATCATGTACTTATAATTAGAGTAGATAAAATTTGTAATCTTCAATTGATGAACAAAAGCAAATATTATAAACCAACTCTACAAGAATTAAATGCTATTAGTGTTTAGAAAGTAATTCTTAAAGCCAAAAAGAAAGGTCTCAAATCAACTTATAACCCAAAAACAAAATATACAACTAATATTTATAGACACCAAATCCAAAAAAAGTAGGAAAAGGAAAACTAGGAAAATTCGGCTAGGCAGTCACTTCTACGGTTGGTACCTTCGACTCATAGCAAGTCCTACGGTTCAAACACATAATTCACAATTTTAATTTTTTTGAAGGGTATCAATTTCATGCTTTTATTGCCATCATTATTTTGTTTCTAGTTTACTTCTACAATTTACTATCCTAACATGCCGGTTCAAAAGAAATTAAATAGGTCATTGGGGAGCAATAAAACAGTCAAGAAAATCTCAAGGAATGATTGTGAGTGTCTGGGTTATTAAGACTTTATGCCAACAAAAACAATCCAGTCACCCCACCCCAACACAAAAAACAATGTAATGCCCACATGTACAAATAAAGTAAAACATATGGTGCTTGTGGCTCTTAAGAGCCAAAGAAAACTCAAGAAAATGGGGGGTTTTCATGCTCCGATTCTGATGTGTCAACATGTGTACCGCCTTTAGTGACGCCCTCTAAACTATTATGGGATGCACCATCAGTACTGATCCCTCTATCACTATGAGGAGCATGATTAGTAGTGCCCCAAAAACTTGAAGTTCCCGCTGCTAGCTCTCGCACTCTCCTCTATCGTATCTCCTCAAGGAATATAGACTGGCGTTATGCAGTTTCCAATTGCTCTCGCTCCCTTTTCTACACTCTTCACTCCTCCTTATCAATAGTATGATCAAAAGTTTTTTTGTGTGTTTTCCTGGAACACGATGAGGGTCCGTGAAGGGGATCTCATTATCAAATAAGGAAAATAAGACATCAGCTTCATCATCAGCGGGGGAAGGCTCTGGTACAGATGAATTCTTACTAGCCAATGCATCAATTTCAGCCGAGAGTTTGGCTAACTCAGTTTGGAAGGGCTGAGATCTACAATCGGCCCAAGTTGGGGCCTATCTAACATCCAAAACTCAAAGGCATCAGTCATCTGATACACTATGTAGATCTTATTATCAATGGCTTTTTTACCCTTGTCTCTAAATCCTCTACGGTTTTCCTAAACCATGGCCAAATATGCTGCAAACAGGTCACTAATTGAGTTTCCAACATCTAGAGTCTGGCTAGTTGAAACATAGCAAAACCTGTAGTATTTGGAGCACGTGGTATGCTCATAGCCGGTGTGGATGAACAAGAAGGAAGAGAAGTTACATCAGGCTCCGTAGTGGAGCCTATACTGGTGCCCTCTTCAGGTTGCGCAAGTGTAATTTATCGCCCAAAGGTGACATATTAATCTGAATAACCCATGAGGTGCTGGACGGTTTGACTTATCCTGAATAAGGCCTACATCCTAGGTCTTAGTAACCTCAATATACTAAGCAGCATGGTATACTGGGACAGCCACCTATTTACAGAGCCAAAATATTCGGCAAGGAAATGGAAGGATGGTTATTCACCGGAACGCCCTCTGCTCCATCTATGTATAATAATGGAGGCGAAATCTAGCTCCTGCCCAGCAATTAAACGTGTTATAATCACCACCCGATTAAGTCAATTGATTGTCTACCATCGTAGGGGACAATCTGGTCCAGACATTAGACCACCAAAACATCGTTGTAAAATTTAGAGTGACTTTTTTGATAGGGGTCATCACATCCATCACCCAATCAGTCTCAACTCCGTGATCAACAATATTACTTGTTACCCATCGCGACAATATATATTTCTTCTAAATATCTATCATTGTTGTTCTATTCCTGACAAGCTGCATCCGATAATCAAACTAAGACCTATTATTAGTTGCTCGTGAGATAGGCTTTTAATAAATGGGTGAAGTTTGGCCTTAGATAAATCAACGGGGATGTCCCTTACGAGTGTGGAGAGGATGGTGGCTGATCTAATACCTTGGCCCGTTGAGGTAAGGAATTCTTTACTATAGCTGCATGTAACACCTCGGATTCGAGAAAGTGCGAAATATAATGTTTTAAGAAGTCCTGGTGCCATCCGATAGAGGCCAACTACGGCCCGTGAAGTCACCCACAGACTGCATGTTTAGTCCGTGTACTGGCCAATCAAATAGGTATAGAGGGTCAAGAACCATGACCTAGACCAACGGACCATCCTTAGGTCACAAGTTCGTGGATGAGGTCAGTAGGTCCAGACCCCAAATTCCAGTATTGAACGTTGGTCGACAGACGTGCAGGATGGATCGTCGGTTAAGATCCGTGGGTTGTGGGTTGACAGTTATTTTTAGGGGCCATTGGGTCTTTTCCGAATTAGTCTAACTTAATACTATATTGTTTTGCCCATATCTAAAACCCATATATAAGTGTATTAATTGTACAACTTTCCCCATTGAAAGTCATTTTCTCAAATTCACCAAAAGAAATCAAGTTCTTCCTCCCAAATATTTCTCTCTAGAAAACTTGAAGAAGAAGGGTCCAAGCTAGGATTTTCAAGTCAAGTCTCAATTCCACCATTGAAGTTAAGCAATTGGCATTATGGTACGATAGTTTTCATCCATGGATTCGTTCCATTTATGGAGTTCCCAAATTCTCCTATTTTCAACATAGAATTCATGTCACCACCCGAGAGCACCCCCTAATCGTAACATGGCATACTTGACCCCTAAGGGGTCTTATACAATCCCTTAGCATAATCATCATTGCATAAAAACATTAAATAATGTGGAATTTAATACTTTTCACAATCAATGGCAAACTCTTTCACAATAGAAAATAGAGTGTCTAGACGTCGTCTCATTAAGCATCAAGTACAACATAGAAGTCTCAAATAGGCACCTTATCCCTTTACGATAAAAGAATCTCATAATAAGAAGTACATAGAAGTCTGTTAGTCTATTAAAATAGAAAGAAACATAAGTGGCATGATGTTGTCCTCAGAACTTTAGGACATACCATAATCTTGGAGAATGCAATCTTGGCCTTCCCTTATTCACAATGAGAACCTACTAGCCAGAACCTACACTTGGTAGAAAAATGGTAGAAGTATGGGTTAGCACAATCAATTGTACTAGGTATGGACGCCATGCAATTAAAACCATTTAAAACATGCAATAAAAGGGACTTTTGTTGAAATCATGCTATTTCAAGTTAAAAGCCACAATGCACATTCAAGTAATACATAATCAATCCATACCATAAGATAACATCATACTTAACCAAAGTTCATAGCCTACATGTTTGAATTCAATTAACATCATACCGTAAAGACACCACCCAAGACCCCATTTCAAGTTAACTTGTGCAAGGTACATATGAAGTCCCATACCCCCATATATACTAAGTAAAGCCATCAAGAAGACCCAAGTGTTGTCACATGCATAATCAATATCATAATAGGTGAAACCAACCTTAACATCATTCATAAGTTGCAACACATAAAGGACTCACACAAGAACTCCTTAAAGAACTCACTTCTGCAATGTCTAGGTAAAGTCCCATACCCTTGCCTATACCAAGTAGTACCCCTCAAGAAGCCCTAGCTAGAGTTCATATTCATATTCATAAGTCATATTCATTTCTTAGTTTATATTCCTTAAACATAGGGAGATTTGCAATAACCGACATAGACTATGTGAGCTACATGAAATCCGGTGTTCTACTCCTACACCGAAAAGAGAGTGTCCTACTTGCCTAAGGTAGGACATGTATAATAGCTTCTAAGTGGATCCATTAGCTAAAACCTATGTGGGCACATAATTAAGGGATATGGAGATTGCTACTAGAATCCTTGTACTATTAGTGTGCGGTTTCCCATCTCATGAGACACCATAATATGAACCCAACTACTAATGTGAAGGAACCTATCTCATATTCATATCCACTCGGTGCTAAGCACAATTTCCTTTAAGTAACATTAAGTCGCATTCATCCCTAATTACATCATATTAGCTCAAGGACTCATTAGGTGAGAAAAGACTTTCATCCTAAGAATCAAGAACATGGGAGAGTGTTCCCTCATATCATAGTCATATACTGTTTATGAGAATTACCTTTCATTCAACATACCAACACTATCATAATTATAACATCACACACATGTTCATATTATAACATAAAATACATGTTCATATCATAACATAACATACTTGACCATATTTAGGGTTTTAGGGAAGAGGAAATCATGATTCAACTCCACAATACATAAATCAAGTAAGCACCTCCACCATAAGTGGATCGTAACTTCAATATAAGAACCCTTACCAATTGAAAGCCCTCATCATAGCCTTCAAGGATTTTCTTCAAGATTCAACCCTAATTTCTTGACATTCATACTTCATATAGGATATCATCATAATACAGTCATGAATTACATGTAAACATACTAGATTATCATCCTTCATTCATCAATCAAAGCATATTAGGGTTTAGATTTGAGAAAGAAGGGAAATCATGGGTCTTGTGGGGAATTGCTCAAAAACCATAAACATTACATGAGTTCATCCACAAACATTCATATATAATCATAACCAACCATTATAGATCAATGGAAACGATTTTAGAAAGAGACCCACGAATTTGATTGAAAACCTAGAAGTTGGGCAACTTTGAAATCCAATTTTGAGAGGGCCTCTTGGGGAAAAGATCCCAAGAGTAAAGATCATCCATACCTTAGTTAATTCCTTTAGAATTGATGGAGAAAGTCGATATCTTGGTGCCCTAGATGAACCTTGGTCTCCTTCTTCAATGGAATTCTTAGAGAGAGTGTTTGGGGAAAGGGAAGTTGAGTTTTGATATATGAGTTGTGAGTTTAGTTGTATGACTTAAAGTCTTAGGGTTAGGGTCTTATAGTTTGTTTTAAAAAGGTAATTAACTATCTAACCACCCCTCCTAATCCATCATTAAATAGCTAACTAAAACTAAGACCCCTAAACTAGAACTAAAGGTCGAAACCTGGCAGCATTTACAATCCTCCACCTACGGACTGTAGGTGGAGTTACGGACCTTGTTGTACACTTCGTTGTTTGGGATTGAGGCTCCCTTTTAGGGAGATAAGCTTCACCAAGATAAGTCCCCACCTATGACCTAGACCTACGTTCTGTAGACCAGTCTACTGGCTGTAGTTTGGGTCTCATAGTTGCTGCTGTTTTAAAAGCTTTTTGGCCAAAGGTTGGGTCCTCCTCAAAGACACCTAGGGTGGCCGTTGGGGGGGGGGTCGTACCCGGACGTTTGGACCCTAAACATGAAGTTCTACTTATATAAACCATTTTTACAAGATTTAGTCCTCATACATTACTCCGAAACCATACTACAAGACCTAAGACCACACTACTTCAAGTTACTAGTTTCCGTACGTCATGGTCATTTTCTTCACGTTCATGCACTATCACTTTCGTACTAAGTTAGTTACATTAGATAAGGACTTAAAACATCATTTTTATCCTTTTTAAGTTACTAGACATCATATTAGGCTCTAGCTTAGGATGTTAGACTTCCGGGGTGTTACATTTTCTCCCCCTTGGGAACATTCGTCCCCGAATGTCGATCAAGACACCAAACTAAGTTATAAACTCTAAACCAACAGTTCAATAATCATAAATACCAAAAATGTGCAAAACTTCTAATATTCACAATTCACCATAATTACCTATTCAAAGGAAAAAACTTCCATTCCAAATCAATTCATATCAAAGCAATATAAAGAAATAGGAACTACATCTACTAACTTAATATGCATGAAATTCTCATGTATTATGTTCATAGGAGGAACTACCTTCTCCAATCAATGACAAGTTCAAGATAACTATATTGAATCAACAAGTCACTTCAAAGCACAATTCAGCACATTTATCAATTCACCTCATAAGTCAAATATGCAATTACCATATCAATCAAGCAATTCAACAAGAGGGACATATAATTCATGAGAAACTAAAATTATGCAATACATGCTTTTCCAAATGGACTCACACCACATAAAGAAAGTCATGGTAAAAACTCATACAATACACATAACTCCTAATTCACTACAAACTCAAGAGAAACTACTTACCTCAGGTTTGAAAAGGAGTATGAGGAAATAGATGAGGATAGAGGGACATCATATCGGCCTCGGCCTCGGCCTCCCATGTAGCATTCTCAACTAGATGGTTCCTCCATAAGACCTCAACGGAAGCTACCTCTTTAACCCTCAACCTCTTCACTTGCCGGTCTAAAATCTCAACCGAAACATCTTCATAAGAAAGGTTCTCATTAACTCGTAAACCTTTTAGAGTAAGGATAGATACTGGATCACCTATGCACTTTTTGAGCATTAAGACATGGAACACCGAGTGAACCGGAGCCAACTCATTAGGCAAGTTCAATTTGTGAGCAACACTTCCAACACGTTTCAAAATCTCATACGGGCCCAATACTGGGGTCTAAGTTTCCCCTTTTTGCCAAACTTCATTACCCCTTTCATGGGTGAAATCTTCAAGTAGACCAAATCCCCTACCTCAAATTCAAGATCCCTCTTTCTATTGTCGGCATAGGACTTTTGCAGACTTTGGGCCGTCTTCAACCTGTCTCTAATATGTCGAGCTTTTTCAATGGCCTCATAAACTACTTCGGGACCAATAAGAGCAAATTCACCTACTTCGAACCACCCAACCGAAGATCTACACCTTCTCCTATAAAGTGCTTCAAACGGAGCCATAGCAATACTTGTGTGGTAACTATTATTATAGGCAAACTCTATCAACGGTAGATGGTCATTCCAATTACCCTTGAAGTCAATGACACATGCCCTCAACATGTCCTCTAGGTTTGAATGGTGTGTTCCGCTTGACCATCCGTTTGGGGATGAAATGCGGTACTAAGCTTTACATTGGTACCAAGTTTATTTTGAAATGCTTTCCAAAAGTGAGAAGAAAATTGAGAACCCCTATCCGAAATGATAGACAAAGAAACCCCATGCATCCTCACTGTCTCATTGAGGTAGAACTTAGCATAATCTTCCGCCGAATAGGAAGCCTTGGCGGGAATGAAATGGGATGATTTAGTCATCCTATCAATAATGGAAATGGACTCATGTTGCCTTCGGGATGCAAACCCACAACGAAGTTCATATTAATATCCTCCCACTTCAAAGTGGGAGTACCTATATCTTGAGATAAACCTCCAGAATTTTGGTGTTCGGCTTTGACTTGTTGAAAATTCGGACATTTGGCCACCAAATCCGCTATATCCTTCTTCAAACCATTTCACCAATAGATCTCCCGCAAGTAATGGTACATCATGGTTGCTCCCGGATGAATAGAATATCGTGAACCATGAGCCTCTTCTAAAATTTTCCTTCTCAAGTCATCCACATCCGAAACACACAACCTATCTTGATATCTAAGTAGCACATCTCCCCCTTGGGAGAAAGCCTCGACGGATTTCTTATGTACGGATTCCTTCAACTCCATCAAGATACGGTCAAGGTGTTGCTTAGACTTCACATCAACTACTAAAGAGGATTTGGAGCTATGATGTACCATGAAACCACCCTTTGGAGAATCCACTAGTTGAACTCCCAACCAGGCCAACCTATGCACATCACGGACTAACTCCTTTTCATCCTCTACATGGGCCATACTACCCATGGACCTACGACTCAAGGCATCCGCAACTGCATTGCCTTTGTGGGGATGGTAAAGGACACTCATATCATAGCCTTTCAACAGTTTTAACCACCTTTTCCGAAGATTCATGTCTTTTTGAGTAAACACATATTGAAGACTTTTGTGATCGGTAAACACATCTACATGCACACCATAAAGGTAATGTCTTCATATTTTCAAAGCAAATACTACGACTGATAGTTCAAGATCATGAGTCAGATAGTTCTTTACATGCACCTTGAGTTGCCTTGAGGCACAAGCTATCACCATACCATGTTGCATGAGGACACAACCCAAACCTACTCGAGAAGCGTCACAATACACTACAAACCCTTCGGTACCCTCCGGTAAGCTCAATACCGGAGCGGAGGTAAGTTTATCCTTCAACGATTGAAAACTCTTTTCACATGTCTCCGACCATTCGAACTTGGACTTCTTTTGGGTCAAGGTCGTTGATGGAGAAGCAATAGATGAGAATCCCTCAACAAATCTCCTATAGTACCCGGCCAACCCCGAAAAGATTCGGATGTCGGAAGTACTCAATGGTCTAGGCAAACTTTTGACCACCTCAGTTTTCTTCGGATCAACTTCTACACCCTCACTAGAAACAATGTGACCAAGGAAAGCAACCGATCTTAGCCAAAACTCGCACTTGCTAAATTTAGGAAATTGGTGATTTTTGCGGACTTGCAACACTTTCCTTAAATGATTCATGTGATCACCCTCACTGTTGGAATAAATCAAATTGTCGGTAATAGAGACGATCACGAATGAATCAAGATGATTTCTAAACACCCGATTCATAAGGTCCATGAAAGCTGCCGGGGCATTTGTTAGACTAAAAGACATAACTAGGAATCATAGTGACCATATATTGTTCGGAAGGCCGTCTTAGGAATGTCAAATCCCCTCACCCTAAGTTGATGATAGCCCTACCTTTAGTCAATCTTGGAAAACTAGCTCGCTCCTTGGAGTTGATCAAACAAATCATCAATCCTAGGGATGTAACACCCCGGAAATTCTATGACTTAAGTTAGAGCCTTACATTAAGAATAATGACTTAAAAATAGTTAAAATGATGTTTCTAAAACTATATTAATGCAATTGAATTGGTTTGGAAAAATAAAAGTCTAAACATCAAGAAACGACCAAGACGTCCGGAAACTAGAGAAGAATGTGTCCTAGTGTGTCCTTAGGTTTTGGGCAGGTTTGGGAATGTCGTATCATAGTATAATCTTGTAAAAGGGATTAAAACAGGTAAATATATATTTATAGGGTCAAGACGTTCGTATACGACCCCCTGGGGCAACCCTAAGGGGAACCGAGAAGGACCCCAACCTTGGCCAAGCAAGCTGCCAAGGCAGCTTGCAAATTGTGCATAGAGGGAACCATGGCGCGTCGCGAACTTGCTCCCCCAAGGAGCAAAAGTCTAGTTCGCGATGCGGTCGTGTTGCAGACTCTACTGTCCCGAAATTTATTTCAAAATATCTTCAGGGAACAGCTCCGCATCGTGGACTTGTTCCGCGACGAAAATGCAGAAATTCAGAAATCTAGTTTTTACTTCATTAAAGAGTCCAACTAAGTGAGGAGTATTTAGGTTAATTTAGGGGACATGATCTTATGAATGTATGCATGAAGTAGGTTGCTTAATGTGATACTTGTCTTTGAATAGGGTTATGGGTTTCTATTCCTTGCATTGCACTAGTATTACTTAGGTTGTCTACATGTTGGGATGATATTATGTTGGTTTGTACTATGATGCTTATTTTGTGTGCATATTGGATTTACTTGGTAAAAAGCATGTTTTGACTTGATGTCCTTTTATGCATGTTTCAATGGTTTTATGCATAGTAGCCATACTTAGTACATGTGTTGTACTAACAAATATTTTCTCCCTTTTCCCCAAACATTTAGGTTCGGACAATCTTACTTCTCAAGACACTTGGAGTTGCTTCCCCAAGTTGGTAAGTCCTCAAGTCCGAGGATGAGATCATATGATCTAGCTTCTATGTTTAGTTCTTTGTTTATGTTGAAAGAAATTGTTGTACTTTCCTATTTCTAGACTTCTTATTGATGTAAGGGCTAAGTCCCATTTTCGATATTTCTATGTCTAGATGGTACATTGTGACGAAGTTAGATTTTATTTTTCATATATAAAGTGAAGCTGAACTTCCAAAGTAAAAGTTTTAAATTTTCTGTGATTTTATTCTATGATATATTCTATGATGAATGTTAAGGACTTGTATAAGACCTCTTCGAGGTCGAATACGCCGGTAACGACTAGGGGGTGCTCTCGGGTCATTACAAAATTGGTATAAGAGCATAAGGTTGAGAATAATGTAGGATTCACATCACAAGATACCACGTTGAGTAGAGTCTTATTCTTGGGTGTGAAGCGCACCACACTTATGAATGAGAGGCTACGAGATGCTTACGAACTTTCACTCTTTTGGTATTTCATAGTCGTGCCTAAGAATCTTAGCCCTATCTAGTCCTTTTCTTCTAATCCTTCTCTTGTGCTTATAGGCAATGAATACAAGAAGGAACAATGCAAGGAGGGCTGGTGAGGAGAATGTAAATTAGGCGGTTCCCCCTCAAGCTCCTGAGAACCCTCGAGTTCCCATTGAAGAAGGGGCTATGTCTAATGTTTAGATAAGATCGTCTATTCATAACTTGACTCAAGTGTTGGCCACTCAAGTTGCTTGGGATGCTAGAATACAAGTGAACCCCAATGCTAGCACTACCGGTTCTAGGATAAGGGATTTAACAAGGATGAATCCCCCTACTTTCTTTGGCTCCAAAGTGGAAGAGGATCCACAAGGATTCATTGATGAAGTGTTTAAGGCTCTAGAGGCTATGGGTGTGTCTTCTCAAGAAAAAGCGGAGTTAGCCACCTATCAACTCAAGGATGTGGCACAAGTGTGGTATAAACAATGGAAGGAGGGGAGACCTATTAGAGAGGGTCCGATAAGTTGGGCTACGTTCAAGATGGTTTTTCTTGATAGGTTTTTCCCTTTCGAACTGAGGGAGAGGAAAATGCAAGAATTCATCAACCTTCGTCAAGGGGGTAGGAGTGTGAAGGAGTATGGCCTTAAATTCACTCAATTGTCCAAGCATGCTCTTACTTTGGTGTCAAACTCTAGAGCTACAATGAATAAATTTGTTATGGGGGTATCTGATCTTGTGGTGAATGAATGTAGGTTGGCTATGCTAATCCCAAGCATGGACGTTTCTCGTCTTATGGTTCATGCGGAATAAATTGAGGAGCAAAAGTTTAAGCAAGTTGGTAGAGAATTGAAGAGGTCAAGGGCCGATGATGGAAATTCTTCTAAGGTTAGGTTTCAAATCCAAGATAAGCCAAAGTTCAAAAAGAGGTTTTCTAACCAAGGTCCTCCTAACACTCCAAGGGTCAACAAGGGTAAAGTGTCTACCCCCAAGCCTCAAGAAGCAAGAGGTGGTGGTCCTTATGTTGAGAAGCTTGTTTGTGCAAAGTTTGGTCGAAAACATGAGGTCAAGTGCCTAGTTGGCACCGGTAATTGCTATAGTTATGGTAAGAGCAGCCACATGAGGAGGGACTGCCCTATGCTGAAGGCTCAAGGAAGGGAAAATGCTCAAGCACAAGCAAGTGGCCCAAATCCCGATGCTCTTAAGAAGAATCGCTTCTATACTCTCCAATCCCGAGGTGATCAAGAGAGTTCTCCAGATGTTGTGATGGGTATGTTACAAGTATTTTCAATTAATGTTTATGCATTGTTGGATCCCGGTGCCACTTTGTCTTTTGTAACCCCTTTAGTAGCTATGAAGTTAAATATGATTCCCGATGTCTTAGATGAACCGTTTTTGGTTTCTACCCCGGTGGGTGATTCCATAATTGCTAAAAGAGTTTATAGGGGTTGTCATATATCATTTCCCAATAGAGTCACTTTGGTTGATTTGGTTGAACTTGATATGTTAGACTTTGATGTTATATTGGGGATGGATTGGCTTTATGCTTGTTTTGCGTCCATAGATTGTAGGACCCGAATTGTGAAGTTTCAATTTCCGAATGAACCCATTTTAGAATGGAAGGGAGGAAATTCCGTTCCTAGGGGAAGTATCATTTCATGCCTAAAAGCTTGTAAGTTGATTTATAAGGGTTGTCTCTATCATTTTGTGAGGGTCAAGGATCTTGAGTCCGAGATTCCTCCTTTGGAGTCGGTCCCCGTAGTGAAGGATTTTCCGAAAGTCTTTCCCGATGACTTACCCGGGATTCCTCCCGAACGGGAAATAGATTTCGGCATAGATTTATTGCCGGATACACAACCCATTTCAATCCCTCCTTACCGGATTGCCCCGGCGGAGTTGAAGGAATTAAAAGCGCAACTCAAAGATTTCTTGGATAAGGGTTTCATCCAACCTAGTATATCTCCTTGGGTGCACCAGTGTTATTTATGAAGAAGAAGGATGGATCTCTACGTATGTGTATTGATTACCGACAATTAAATAAGGCGACCATTAAGAACAAGTATCCACTCCCTAGGATTGATGATTGATTCGATCAACTTCAAGGAGTGAGTTACTTTTCAAAAATTGATTTGAGGTCGGGTTATCACCAACATAGGGTGAGAGGTGTTGATGTTCCAAAAACAACCTTCCGAACAAGATATGATCATTTTGAGTTCTTAGTGATGTCCTTTGGTTTTACAAATGCCCAGATGGCTTTCATGGACCTTATGAATCGTGTGTTCAGGAATTATCTAGACTCATTTGTTATTGTCTTTATTAATGACATCTTGATATTCTCTAAAAGTTAGGATGATCACCTGAATCATTTGAGGATAGTTTTGCAAGTCCTCAAAGATCACCAACTCTATGCTAAGTTTAGCAAGTGTGAGGTTTTGCTAAGATAGGTTGTTTTCCTTGGTCACATTGTTTCTAGTGAGAGTATAGAAGTTGATCTAAAGAAAACCGATGCGGTCAAAAGTTGTCCTAGACCTTTGAGTCCTTTCGACATCCGAAGCTTTTTGGGTTTGTCTGGTTCCTACCGGAGGTTTGTTGAGGGATTTTCATCTATTGCATCTCCATTAACGGCCTTAACTCAAAAGAAGGCCAAGTTCGAATGGTTGGAATCTTGTGAAAAAAGCTTCCAATTGTTGAAAGATAAGCTCACCTCCGCTCTGGTTTTGTCCTTACCGGAGGGCACCGAAGGGTTTGTTGTATATTGTGATGCTTCCCGAGTAGGTTTGGGTTGTGTCCTCATGCAGCATGGTAAGGTTATAGCTTATGCCTCGAGACAACTCAAGGTGCATGAGAAGAACTATCTAACTCATGACCTTGAGCTAGCGGCCGTAGTCTTTGCCTGAAATATTTGGAGACACTATCTCTATGAGGTACATGTGGATGTGTTTACCGACCACAAAAGTCTTCCATATGTTTTTACCCCAAAAGAATTGAATCTCCGACAAAGGAGGTAGTTAGAACTCTTGAAAGATTATGACATGAGTGTCCATTACCACCCCGGAAAAGCAAATGTGGTTGCGGATGCTTTGAGTCATGTATCTATGGGTAGTGTGTCACATGTGGAAGAAGAGAAAAGGGAGTTAGCCCGTGATGTACATAGGCTAGCCCGGTTGGGTGTCCGACTTGAAGATTCCTCAAAAAGAGGTGTCATGGTTCGTCATAATTCCGAGTCATCGGTGGTTGTTGACGTGAAGTCTAAGCAACATCTTGACCCTATTTTGATGGAACTAAAAGAGTCGGTTCTCAAGAAAGTAATAGAAACTTTCTCTCAAGGAGAAGATGGGATGCTCAGGCACCAATGGAGGTTGTGTGTGCCGGATGTGGATGGCCTAAGAGTGACAATCTTAGAGGAGGCCCATGGGTCTCGATACTCCATCCATCCGGGAGCAACCAAAATGTATCGTGACTTACGCAAGATTTATTGGTGGAACGGAATGAAAAGAGACATAGCAAATTTTGTGGCTAGGTGCTCAAATTGCCAACAAGTCAAAGCCAAGCACCAAGGACCAGGAAGTCTAACTCAATATATTGATACCCCCACATGGAAGTGGGAAGAGATCAGTATGGACTTCACGGTAGGTTTACCTCGAACTCGTAGGCAACATGACTCCATTTCGGTTATTGTGGATAGGTTGACTAAATCAGCCCATTTTCTTCCCGTCAAGGTTTTTTATTCGGCGGAATATTATGCTAAGTTGTACATTAAGGAGATTGTGAAGTTGCATGGGGCCCCATTGTCGATTATTTCGGATAGAGGTGCCCAATTTACTTCCCATTTTTGGAGGTCTTTCCAAAGTGGGCTTCGTACTCAAGTGAAACTTAGTACCTCATTTTACCCTCAAACGGATGGTGAAGCGGAACGCACCATCCAAACCCTAGAGGACATGTTGAGAGCGTGTGTCATTGACTTCAAAGGTAATTGGGATGACCACCTACCTTTGATAGAATTTTTCTACAACAATATCTACCACTCGAGTATCGCTATGGCACCCTTTGAAGCACTTTATGGTAGAAGGTGTCGATCTCCGGTTGGGTGGTTTGAAGTGGGTGAATTTTCTCTTCTTGGTCCCGAGGTAATCTATGAGGCTACAGAGAAAGTTTGACTTATAAGGGATAGGTTGAAAATGGCTCATAGTCGGCAAAAGTCTTATGCCGATACTAGAAGAAGGGATCCTGAATTTGAAGTAGGTGATTGGGTCTACTTGAAAATCTCACCCATGAAAGGGGTGATGAGGTTTGGTAAGAAGGGGAAACTCAGCCCCTGGTATGTTGGGCCTTATGAGATCTTGAAGCATATCGGAAAGGTCGCTTATGAGTTGAAATTTCCCATTGAATTGTCCTCGGTTCACCCGGTTTTCAATATTTCTATGTTAAAGAAGTGTATAGGTGACCCGCTGTCCATTCTCCCTCTAGAAGGTTTAGGGGTGGTTGAGAACCTTTCTTATGAAGAGGTTTCGTTCGAAATCTTAGATCATCAAGTTAAGAAATTGAGGAATAAAGAGGTTGCCTCCGTAAAAGTCTTATGGAGACACCACCTAGTTGAGGGTGCAACATGAGAGGCCGAGGCTGACATGAAGTCCCGCTACCCTCATCTTTTTCCTCCTACTCCTAGACATATTTAAGGTTACTAGTATCTCTTATTTTGGTATAAATTGAAAATCATGTGTGTTGATGATTATGACATGATTTCCTTGTATGTGCATATTTTTGTGAAAATTCATGTTTATGATTGTATATTGAGTTTTCATGAATTTTATTTCTCATGGTTGAAATTGCACCCATAGATGTTGTGTAATGTAGTCTTCATGAGAGTTGTAATGAGCATGCTTGATGTTGTCTTGTTAAAGAAATGTCTTGTTGATTGCTTAATATATATGTTGATGCTCATTGAATATGGAGAAGGTAGTTCCTCCTATACTTATGCGAAGTAAAGAGTTTTCAGCATAGTGATATTGTGGATTAAATTCCTATATGATATGATTATATGATGTTGTTGATATGAATGGTTGTTGTGCTGCTAGTTTGAGTCATTGTCTCCCTAGAAAGAAGTCCAAGTGACATTCGGGGACAAATGTTCCTAAGGGGGGGATATTGTAACACCCCAGAAATTCTATGACTTAAGTTAGAGCCTCACATTATGAATATTGACTTTAAAATAGTTAAAATGATGTTTCTAAACCTATATTAATGCAATTGACTTGGTTTGGAAGAGTAAAAGTCTAAACGTCAAGAAACGACCAAGACATCCGGAAACTAGAGAAGAATGTGTCCTAGTGTGTCCTTAGGTTTTGGGCAGGTTTGAGAGTGTTTTATTATGGTATAATCTTGTAAAAAGTTTTAAAACAGGTAAATATATGTGTATAGGGTGAAGACGTTCGAATACAACCCCTCGGGGCCACACTAAGGGGAACCGAGGAGGACCCCAACCTTGGCCAAGCAAGCTGCCAAGGCAGCTTGCAAATTGTGCATAGAGGGAACCATGGTGCATCGCGGACTTGCTCCCCCAAGGAGCCAAAGTCCAGTTTGCGACGCGGTCGTATCGCGGACTCTACTGTCCCGAAATTTATTTCAAAATATCTTTAGGGAACAGCTCCACTTCGCGGACTTGTTCCGCAACGAAAATGCAGAAATTCAGAAATCTAGTTTTTACTTCATTAAAGAGTCCAACTAAGTGAGGGGCATTTAGGGTACTTTAGGGGACGCATATATAATGATTTTTAAGTCACTTTACCTAACTTTTAACACTCAAACACAAAACCCCAAAGATCTAAACCTAAAGTTCCTCCTTCTCTCTACACATTCTCTCTCTCTTCTCAAGAACTCCATTGAAGAAGATTGGAGCTTCAAGAAGAAGGCCAACTCTCCAAGGTTTCAACTCGGATTTTCGTGGTTAATTCATCAATAAGGTATGGTTGCTTATCACTCTTGGGATTCCTTTCCCCAAGAGGCCCCTTCAAGATGAATTTCAAAATCTCCAAATTCTAGGTTTCAATCCAAAAACGTGGGTCTTCTTTCTAAAGTGAAATTGATGTTATATGAACAATTATGGATGAATTTATTTTGTATTGGTGGTTTCTTGAGGAATTCCCCATGAAGCCCATGTTTCTCCTTCTTTTCCTAATTCTAACCCTAGTTTGTGTTGGATATTGATTGAAGGCTATGAACTAAATGTGATGTTATGTAATTCATGTTTGTATGATGATTCTACCCTAGGTTATGTATAATTTCTATGAAATTAGGGTTGAGTCTTTGAATGAAGCCTTGAAGGCTATGAAGGGAATATGTCAATTGCTTATATTGATGTTTATTATGTTATTACTTCATGAATTACCTTGTATTATGTATTGGTTATGAATTGTTGGGTAATTGAAGTATGAATGTCCCATGAAGGGAAATAAGGTATGAAGGTTGGTTCTTCTTTGAACTCAAGTATGAAAGGTGAATTACTTAGATTGTAATGATGCTATACCTAATGTGTTGTTGTGGTGTTGATGATCTTGTTTCGTCATCCTTAACCCTCTACACTTGAATTAGCTATGAAGTATGTATGTATGTTATGGTATGATTGATATATGATTGAAAGGTAACTCTCATGATTATAGTGTAATGTAAAGTGAAAGGTTTACTCACTTGCTAAGTGTTTCTAAAGTGAAAGGATTGTTACTCACTTATGAACACATATGAGC
>JAJOOH010019744.1:0-28615 GCA_029582605.1 Solanum gracilifrons | reverse complement strand
ACCTTAGATTTAGATGGGGTTTTAAGATTTGGTGACCGACTTTGTGTTCCAAGAGTTGGGGGTTTGATTCAGATGATTCTTACCGAGGCCCATGACTCCAAATATTCTATTCATCCGGGCACAGCTAAGATGTATCGGGACTTGAGACAGCACTACTGGTGGAGCGGCATGAGGAGAGATATTGCGGATTATGTATCGCGTTGCTTGAGTTGTCAGCAGGTTAAGGCCGAGCATTTAAGGCCTGGTGGCGAGCTTCAGAGATTACCCATTCCTGAGTGGAAATGGGAGAGGATTACTATGGACTTCGTTGTAGGACTACCCCGCATTTCCCGTGGTCTTGATAGTATTTGGGTCATCGTGGATCGATTGACCAAGTCAGCACACTTCATTCCTGTCCATACTTTCTACAGTGCTGAAAGGTTAGCCCGTATCTACATTCGAGAGGTGGTTCGTCTTCATGGTGTGCATGTTTCCATCATCTCAGACCGGGGCCCACAATTCACATCTAGCTTCTGCAGGACCTTCCAGGATGTGTTGGGTACCCGTGTTGACCTTAGTACAGCTTTCTACCCGCAGACTGATGGTCAGTCAGAGCGCACAATTCAGGTTCTTGAGGACATGTTACGGGCTTGTGTTATGGATTTTGGGGGTCAGTGGGACCAGTATTTGCCTTTGGCAGAGTTTTCGTACAACAACAGCTACCACTTGAGTATTCAGATGGCTCCATTCGAGGCCTTATATGGTAGGCGTTGTCGTTCTCCAATTGGTTGGTTTGAGTCTACAGAGCCCAGGCCGTGCGGTACAGACTTGATGCGAGAGGCTTTAGATCATGTGAAGGTGATTCAAGATAGGCTCAGGACAGCCCAGAGTAGACATCAGAGTTATGCAGACCGTAGGCATCGACAGTTGAAATTTGTTGTTAGTGATAGAGTATTCCTCCATGTGTCGCCCATGAAGGGTGTAATGAGATTTGGGAGCCGGGGTAAGCTTAGACCCAGGTATATAGGTCCTTTTGAGATATTGAGGACAGTTGGGGAGGTCGCATATGAGTTAGCTTTGCCCCTGGCCTTTTCAACTATTCACCCAGTTTTTCATGCTTCGATGTTGCGCCGGTATGTTCCAAATGAGTCCCATGTGATTCAGTATGATGCAGTTGACTTGGATGACAGTTTGAGATATATTGAGGAGCTAGTTGCTATTTTGGTCAGATATGTTAGACGATTGCGTTCTAGAGCCATTCATGTGGTTAAGGTCCATTGGAGACATCGTCCAGTTGAGGAGGCTACCTGGGAGACTGTGCATGAGATGCGGGCGCAGTTCCCCAGCTTATTTGAGCGTTTAGGTACTTCTTAACTCTTACTTTCGCGAACGAAAGTTCTTTTAGTAGTGGATATTGTAATGACCCTCCAGGTCATTTTTAAATTAAATCATTCATTCCATCATTAAGAGCGTTCCTGTAGCGACCCCAGGTCATTTATGACTTGCTGGCACTGACTATTAGGTCGCCTGGTCGTTCGTTTGGGTTTTGTGCCCGTTTCACTGTTTTGGAGATTTTATAACTTGAAAAGTTGACTTTGGTCAACCTTCTCGGAAGACGTGCGCAGATGAAAATTCTGACAGCTAGGTTAGCTTTGGAATATCGATTTTGGTCTAGAACGACCCTTTGTTCACTTCTCGAGGCTTTAGATGCCCGTTGTGGAATCTTGCTCAAAACGATACTGGGTGTGGACCCACTTTTCATCGAAATGATCTCCGATGGAAATTCCGACTTTACCGTTGAGTCCGAAATATCATTTCCAATCAGATTTTATATATCGTTTGTATTTTTACGATTCCGAACGAGTCAGGATCATCAAAATTTAAGTTTGAAGAGTTGTTGAATTCTAACGCGGTGGTTACGTGGCAGCGTGTTGAAATCTGGAAATTTCCAGATTTAAGGATAATTTTCGTCCTTTTTTTTTCCTCGTCTTCAAACTATATATCTCCTCCATTTTAAGCTCAAATTAGGTGATTCAAAAGGCTAATTTCAAGAGACTTTCGTGGGGAATCTAGAGGTGAGCTCAGAAACGCGAGGGGAGGCTTCGTTTGAGGTAAGGAATCAAATTTAGCTACTGCTAGAGTGATTCTCGAAATGAATTGTTGTTGAACTTTGAAAGGTTAGACATTGATCATCTTAGGTCCGTTTTGAGTCATTCTTGAGGCTAACTTGTAGAGTTTTTCGCAAGGATCGTCGTGGTATAATCTGTTTGGGTTGGAAGGGTCTCATTTTTCCAGAAATTGGTGATTAAGGGGCTGTCAAGTCGTAAATCAAGACTTATTAATGATTTTAATTGTTGGGGCTGATTTGCTATGTTTTAGGCATCATTTTGTGCTAAATTTTGGGGTATTAGTTTAGTAAGGTGTTTGGGACGTTTCCATGAATTTGTTTTCGGGATTCCAATTGTGGGTCCCACAATCCCATTTTAGACCCAATTTTGGGTCCATCTCCGAAAAATATAATTTTAGTGTCAACATATTCGTAATGACGAGGTGATGAACCTTTTGATAGTGGGGAAGCATTTGGAGACCGTTCGGAGGGGAAAAGCTACAGTACCGTGAGTTGGAGCACGCGTGATCGGCTTTCAGGTAGGCTATGGTTTTCCCCTCGTGAGATTGAGCATGTTTAGGCAATTGTTTATTGATTAGCTTGACTATGGAGGAGTTCGGGTGTCGAGCATGCTAAATTTCTATAATTCCTGCCTTAGCCCTTATTTCGAGAAATTGTTGAATTATGACAGCATGACTCTTGATATTATTGAACATCCATACCTTGTGGTGTATATGATAATATTGATTTGAAGTATGTTTGGCCTTAGTCTAGGCTTAGACTTGTGTTGCCATAGACTTGCGAGGTTTCGGATGTCGTTAGGCAGTAGAACTTTTTCCGATGTCGTTTCGGGCGGTCAGCTCCTTGTAGACTGATATAGCAGACTTGAGTTTGATAGTCTGATCCTTAGCTAGGCGGTAACTCAGCTTATGACCTTGTATCCATAATGCCCTGCTTTTCTATTGGCTACAGTACCCGGTTAAAGTCTGTGGTCCAGCTTACCTGTGATCTGATTTTGGCTACAATACCCGGTTAGAGTCCGTTGTCCAGCTTACCTGTGATCTGATTTTGGCTACAGTACCCTGTTAGAGTCCGTGGTCCAGCCCACCCGTGCCCGACCTTTGGCTACAGCACCCGGCTCGAGTCCGTGGTCCAGACCATATAGGTTGACTCATTACCTATAGTACCCGGTTCGAGTCCGTGGTCCAGGTTGCACGTGGTGCATTCCTAATTCCTTACTGAATCTTCAGTTTAGTCCTGATTACTCTCATCTGTAGGTTGAGGTTTTGGAGGTTGGATATGTTCCGATTAAAGTCTGGGACGTAATGAGATCTTGGAATATAATTGGGAATGGTTCTGTTAAAGTTCAAAAATTGGTAGTATTGTGGTAGACCTTCTAGCTCCATTACTTTACTTCAACTGTTGGTGCATCTGCCGGGCTTATGGGTGTCCGTGCAGGTGGTTTCTTTTATTGTGCGCGAGCATACCCGTCGGGTTTATGGTAGCCCGATGGAGTTAGTTAGATTCCTTGTCTTTGTAGCATGTACGCTCGTGTACATACCCACATTTACTACTCTTTTGCCCTTGATTGTGACCGTTTATTTGCATTTCAATTCACTTTTGCTTATCTTGCTCGGTCGGCCTGATGCCTACTGGGTACCTGTTGTGTTGGTACTCATGCTATACTCTGCATCTATTTTCGTGATGCAGGTCCGACTACTAGTTATCGACGTTGATTCAAGCTAGCTCTAGTCGTGATCGGAGGCAAGGGTGAGCACACAACGTCCTGGATTTGCCTGTCTCCTTCTGTACTTACTTTTGCTTGTCTTTTGCCTTTTTAGACAGCTTATTTATGTGGTCCACTTTTAGAACTTGTACTTTTGTTAGCAGCTCTGTACTTGTGACTTCCAGGTTTTGGGAGGAATTCATTTTGTGTATATGTCTAGTCGCTTCCGCCTATTCATTGCATGTTCTTGTTATACTTATTATTATTTTAGGTTGAATGGTTGGTTTTCTACCCTAACATCCCATTACTTCGAGTTCCGGGATATGGGTCGACTTGCCTACTGGTGGGTCATATAGTAGGCGACATCAGGACCTGAGAAATTGGGTCACGACAAATCTTAATCAAATTCTCAGAAAAATAATTAAAAATACACATGATACTAAAACATAATTACACCTAAGGTATTTTTAGTTGGTAATTGGGAGGTAATATAAACATTTGTTTCTATGTCTCTACTCCTTTCTGCTTGAGTGTTGGTATTTAAAAATGTTATTTTTGCCAAATCAATAGGTAAAGAAGAGAATGTACATTATACCAAAAGAAACAAGATTCAGTAACTTTGTTGATTAAAGGCGAAATTCGTAATCAAGGTAAGTCAACCAAGGATCTCTTTAGAGAAATATTTTTGCCTTTATAGAGATCTCGCCAAATAGAATTAAGATAGCACTTTAAGAATTTGCACTTCTTCTTTAGTATATAATTTATAACTCAAGAATCTTGCTTAATACTAATATTTATGTAATATTTTAAAATAATTTTGGTTAATAAAATTGGGTTACACGTGCAAGGCGTGTGCCCAAAGACTAGTATATTATACTAAAAGTGGGAAGAATCTAAGTCAAAAGTTGAATTACAAAAATATCCTTTAACTATTAATTTATTTTCTTAAAATTATTTAAAATATTATTTTTTCATTTAATATTTATTTTGGGATTCAATGAATCTTGATTGTTCGTATTATGGAAATTAATACTCCTATTTCTAGCTAGACTTACAATTCAATACTCATTATTAAATAACAAATTATTATTAGCAAGAAAAAACCAACAATCTTTACATCTTCCATGTAGTAATAGTGATGATTTTTCATAATCATAGTTACTATGATTTTTTAAATAATTAGTCATAATGATTCTCCATTGCACATTTAATATATTTGAATGAATTCTTTTACATATTTTATCCTTAGATTACAGTTTCATTTTCACATTACATTTAAACGTTATAAATTGTTTAATAAATTAAATAAATAGTAAATAGTATACATAAATTACCACTAACTCTTCATTATGTAAATGTATGTAACTCTCACTAATTATATTCATTATGTTTTTTACTCTCATCTCTCATCGATAATCTCAAATGGATTAATATCATATTTATGACAACTCTTTGTCTTCCTCAATGTTATCCAATAAATAGTGACATTTGAAACAATACTGTACACATATAAACCAATTGAAAAAAAAAACATGAGAAAATCTTTATGCTCTCTTCTCTTGTCTCTTTTTATTTGTTTAGTTTAACATTTATGTTTCTTGTTTGTTGTTATTGTACAACTTTCTATTGTTGTGTTGTTATTATTATTGAGAATTTACCATGGTTTGTTGCTTTGTATACATTAGCCTAGCATGTTATATTTTAGTATCCTCATTTGAATATTGAATTTGTGCGATAGTCAATTATTTTTACTTTATGCACTTTTAGTCAATTTTATAGTTAAAAGTATATTCTTTTTATTAGAAAGATATATGTAGTTCCTATTGAAACAATGATGGATATTGCAATACAATATTTATATGAAGTATTTTGGAATAAACGTGCAACACACGTTCCCAGATCTAGTATATATATATATATATATATATATACATATATATATTATTTTAAATGGGAAGCTTCAAAGATGAAAGGTTGGATTACCATTTTACCCCTAGACTAAATTAAATATCTAATTAATATTTTAATTATTTTTTGAATTGTAAGTTATTTATTAGGAAGGGAATGTGAAAGAACAACAGTCAATTAGGATTTCTAGAATATTAAATAAGTACATGAATCAAGGTTTTCCTCCTTTTAATATTAAATTAAAGAATATGAAGAGTTGTACCTAAATCAATATATACCACTGCCAAATACAAATTTGTTATCTTGAATTCTTCCACTAGCATTTCTACGTACTCATATGGTAAAGTTCCTTTTTTTTCTATCTTCTATTGTTTGTTTGTAAGATTTTTATCATTTATAGAAAAAAATTTCAAATTAGAAAGGATTGTTTCAATTCTAATTCTTTATTTATGATTGTTTCTCTTTCTGGAATTTCTTGTTACTATTTTGTGTAGAAATGTAAAATCACTATACATATTGCCTTGCAATGTATCTGGTACTATTTGGCTTGGTGTAATTTTGGTATTCTCTACTAATTACTAATAATTAGACTTATTATGTTCACAACTACAATGTTTTGGAAATACAAATGGACACAAGAGAGGATTTTGTTTTTTAATTTTATTTTGTTTTTTCTTAAACTATTCAATAAGTGAGGTGTCTATACTCATGAATTCAGATGAAGATAAAAGAGATAAAAACAAAAAAAAAATCGGATGGAGTTCTAGGTACAAACAACTGCATAATCCTTTTTTTACTTAATGTATACTAATTGAACATATTTTAAAACAATTTGTCTAATACTCTAGAGTATTTTATTTATTCATCTAAATAATTGTTTTGCTTTTAAAACTAATAACGATATTCTTTGCATATAATTTTTTAAGCTGGTATTTTTTTTAATAAACCAACTAAATTAATTTATGATCTGAGAGTAATAATAAAAGTGTATAGCAAGTTTGACATCTTCACTTTATTTAGAAACCCGAATTTAGAGCAAGATGAATTCATAAAGTTAAAAATATCAAGTATGACTTTTGCATTGTCTTATAATGACTAAGTTTGATTACCTTACATTTACATGAACCAAATTCATTTGATTCGACATATTCGTGGTTTTTTATAAATTATACATGCAATATTTGCTTCATTGCTTTAAAAGTTATGCATAGGATCGATCTAATATTATAATATTATAATATTATAATTTCACCCTTATTTTTAAAGGAAATAAATAGTAAAATGAATTGATTGAGGTTAAGTTGGTATTACATTTTAAAATTAAATAGTTGTACTTTCTTTTCTCCTAGCACACATTTAGGTGACTTTATTAACATTTAAAAATCAATTGAATCCCTATTTTAGTGATTCTCATTCACTACAGATGTGAGTTAATAAGAAGTTTAACAGATACTAATAATGCCTAATAACTAGTACACGTTACGATATAGCTAATTATAATGCTCCATGTTTTCCTTATATAATACTATACTGAAATATGTTAAATAAGTACCTTATTATGTAAATGCTAATAATACCTTTTCCAGCCACTTCTAATTCGTAATAAAAATTCCACACATTGTTGCCTTATTTAAAGTTGAGCTAAATAATATTAATAATTTCCTTTCTATTACCGCCTCTTCAAAACTTAAAGATACACTCACAATGTTTTTGTTTGTCTTAATGTTATATTGACTACTAATAATATCATTTACAACCTTTTAAAAATTGTACAGAGTCAGAACTTTTGGCCCTCTATATTCCTTCATTAATCCAACATCATTAATAATAATTTTATATTAACTTTTAGTCATTAAACATCTTATATAAATGGATATCAAGTATATGTGTTGTCATGCCCCGAGGCTACCCCCTTGACGTAAATACTGGACCTAGGACCACGAGTGACCCCAAGCCAACCCTGAGCTGGCATATCATAAGCAAACTGCACAAATCTATGAAAAGATAAACTAATGCGGAAGCTAAATCATGAGATAACTGAAATGATGGGGAATACCCAATACTGGTTTGAATATAAAAAAATACTAAATAAGAGTTAATGATACTGGACTATAACTCAAAATACTAAAGTTGAATCTGTCTATGTCTGAAATAAGCCTCTAACTGACTAAAGAAGTTGGGACATGCCCTAAGCTAACTCTAGTAAAAACTGAAACTAAAGTGAAAGCCTGAAATAGAAAACATGTCTATTGTCCTCAAAGTATGAGGACTCACTACTGATGATGCTGACTGTGGATCGGGAACCGATTTACGTGTGATCTGAATGCTGAGGACCTGAACCTACATCATGAGAAGATGTAGCACAGAGTATGCGTCAGTACTTGAAAGGTACTGAGCATGCGGGATAGGATAAAGCTGAACAGTATATACATAACTAAATGAAGGATATTGAGCAGTGATATAATATGAACATGATGGAAATACTGAAATATACTGAAATGAACTGAACTGAATGCAATGACCAAGTACATAACATGCTGAAACTGAATACTGAAATGTAACTGGGAACCTGGTCAAGTGTACTAGAATCTGACTGTGGGAACTACTAATAACCGACATAAAACCACATGAGCTAAATGTGGAGTCCGATGTATACGCCCCATCGAGAGGACCCAATATACCTTGCCAAGGGTATAGAGGCATGACTGACGTGATCACAAAATATGATGCCCACATAGGGGACTTACAAACTTACGGGGGCACGGAGTTCTAGGACTATAAGGGTGACTGACCCTAGTCCAACTCGGTGTTAAGCCTACTCCCAATTGAATATATGTAAGTAACACATTATAACTGAATTCTGTAATACTGAATAGCTCAAATTACTTACATGCTAACTGAAAATACAACATTAATATACTGGTAATGAAACATAATTATTTGAGGCATGTATATCTGAATAAACTGGCCTAGCAAGTGTAATTTATGAACTAAACGAATCTACACAACTAGGGTTCTGAGTTTCATGAAAGAAGTTGAGCAATAATTCCTCAAAAACATGATAATATGATTAGAATTGATCTAACAGCTGAATCACAACAATAACCTGAATTTCTAGAAACCCTAGGTCTGAACATGATATAGAGAATCAAGAATATGATTGAATTCTAGGGACCTAATGGGTGAAAGGAACCCACTAGTGAAATCACACATACCTGGTGATGAATTTCACGGAAAAATCTTTCGATTTTGGGGTTGGAACTGACGATCCTTGTTGCGTTCTTGGACTAGGGCTGCTCGACTTTTCCTCTTGGTTTGCTTTAAGATCGATAAATTTTTGGTGAATGATTTATTGGGTTAGGTTCTAATTTAGTTTCTAGGCTAAAATTGACCAAAACCGCGTAGTTTAGGGGTTAAACGAAGTAGTTTAGGTGTCCAACGCATAGGGGAAAAGACCAAATGACCTCTAACTTAAAATCTGATGCTGTTGACCACAACCCTCTGACGGATAGTCGAAGGGACCACAAACCATCAAGCTGGTCGTGATCCTTGGTCTAGTAGCTAGTGGTTCTAGGGTGGCCTTCCACGGGCACCACCACAGCCCGTCGTCAGGACCACGTCCCGTGAAGGGCCCCATGGTTTGACGCCTGGGCCTGGTGAACTGTGCCTGGCTCCCACGAGCCCTTCCACAGCTCTTGAGGTGGTCCACAAACCGTGAAGAGATCCATGGTCCACCTCTGCTGGAAAGGGGTGTGAACCACGGGTAGGTCGACAGACCGTGGTCCCTTTCACGGTTTATGAACCTTGTCATGGTTCACTAGAACTAGTGATTTTCTGAAGCATTTTTCTAAGTCTGATTGCCGAGTGTTACAATATCCCCCCTTAGGAATATTCATCCTCGAATGAAGCCTAAACTAGCTGAGAAAAGAGGAAAAGAGCTACAAATCCAACCACTAAGTACAAAAACTGATTTCTGATTGCATTGAGTTCCAAGAACATGCAAATACGCTAAAAATGCAAGTATAACTGAAGGAACATGATACTAAGACTGAATTCGTGCAAGAGTAAACTAAGAGACTGGAGAGGAAGTATTACCTCAAGTTGGAATGGAATCGGAAGGAAAGAGATGAAGATACTTGGCCTTCATGGCTGCTTCTGCTTCCCAAGTAGCTCCCTCTACGGACTGACTCCTCAACAAAACTTTAACTGAAGCGACTTCTATGTTTCTCAACCTTCGAACCTGACGATCAAGGATTTCAACTGACTCATCTTCATAAGTGAGACTATCATTCACATCCACACTCTCTAATGGCACTATAAATGCTGGATCACCTACACATTTCTTCAATAGGGAAATGTGAAAGACTGGATGGACTGCTGCTAGTTCTGATGGCAACTCTAACTCATAAGCCACTTTACCAATCCTTTTCAAGATCCTGTAAGGACCTACATACCTGGGACTGAGCTTCCGTTTCTTGCCAAATCTCATCACCCCATTCATATGTGACACTTTCAGGAAAACCCAATCATCAATCTCAAACTCTAAGTCCCTTCTCCTCACATCTGTATAGGACTTCTAATGACGCTGGGCTGTCTTTATCCTATCTCTAATTAGCTGAACTTTCTCCATAGCCTCATGCACCGAATTCGGCCCAAGAAATGCCGCTTCACCTACTTCAAACCAACCAACTTGAGATCTATATCTACGACGAATATAATGCCTCATAAGGGGGCATCTGAATACTGGAATGGTAGCTATTATTGTAGGCAAACTATATAAGAGGGAGGTGATCATCCCAACTACCCTTGAAGTCGATCACGCACACTCTCAACATGTCCTCTAAAGTCTGAATGGTACGCTCTGCCTGACCATCTGTCTGCAGATGAAATGCGGTGCTGAGATTTACCTAGGTACCAAGACCTTTCTGAAAAGACTTATAGAAATGAGAGGTAAACTGAGGACCTCTATCTAAAATGATGGAAAAAGGAACCCTATGCAACCTGACTATCTCATTAATGTAAAGCTTGGTGTAATCCTCCGCCGAATCTGTAGTCTTAACAGCCAAAAAGTGGGCGGACTTAGTAACTATGTCTATTATTACCCAAATGGAGTCATGTTGTCTGAGTACGAGGTAAACCTGTAATAAATTCCATGTTTATCACTTCCCACTTCCATGTAGTAATGTTAATCTCTTGAGTCATACCTCATGTTCTGATGTTCTACCTTCACCTGCTGACAATTAGGACACTTAGCCAACAAATCTGCTATATACCTCTTCATGTCATTCAACCAAAAGACTTCCCGTAGATAACGATACATCTTAGTGGTTCCTGGATGAATATAATACCTGGAGTTATCGAATTCTGAAAGGATCTGCTGCCTCAACTCACCCACCTTAGGAACACCCAAACGACCCTGGTAGCGAAGCACACCATCTCCCCTTTGGGAGAAAACCTCAACTTTCTGCTGATGAAATGCATCCTTCAGTTGAAGTAAAATAAGATCACTGTCTTGTTTTTCCTTAACCTCCGCTACCAATGAAGATTCTGACGCATTCTGAACTGTCACACCACCATTTTATATGCACATAAGGCAAACTCCTAAGAAAGCAAGTCGGTGAACATCTTTTGCCAACTCCTTCCTTTCTTCCTCAACATGTGTTACACTACCCATAGATAGTCTGCTAAGAGCATAAACTACTACATTGGCCTTATAAGGATGGTAAAATACATAGTCCTTAAGGGTTTGCAGAACAACCCTCAAATGAGTCACATGTTCTTCCTCATTCCTAGAGTAAATGAGGATATCATCAATAAAGACGATAATGAACAATTCTAAATACTGCTTGAACACCCTGTTCATCAAATCCATGAAAGCTGCAGGAGCATTGGTTAGTCCAAATGATATAACTACAAATTCATAATGACCATACCGAGTTCTGAAGGCTATTTTTTGGATGTCACTATCTCTGACTCTGAGCTGGTGATAATCGAATCTGAGGTCTATTTTTGAAAAATGACTAGCACCTGAAGTTGGTCGAACAAGTCATCAATCCTGGGGATGGGATACTTATTCTTGATTGTGATTTTGTTCAACTGTTGATAGTCAATGCACATCCTAAGAGAACCATCTTTCTTTTTCACGAATAACAGTGGTGCATCCCATGATGAAATACTAGGTCTGATGAAGCCCTTATCTAGAAGGTCTTTTAACTGATCTTTCAATTCCTTAAGTTCCGTTGGAGCCATTCTGTAAAGAGGAATAGAAATGGGTTGGGTATCTGGAAAGGAGATCAACTCCAAAGTCAATTTCCCTTTAGGAGGAACTTCGGGAAGATCTTCAGGAAACACTTATAGAAACTCATTGACTACTGGAACTAACTCAAGAGTTAGGGCTTTGAAGTTAGAATCCTTAACCCGAACAAGATGATAGATATACCCTTGGATATCATCTTTCTAGCCTTAAATTAAGAAATGAATCGACCCATAGGCACTGAGCTACTACCCTTTCACTCTAAAATTGGCTGGTTTGGAAACTGAAAACGAGCAATCCTAGTTCTACAATCGACTGAGGCATAATATGAATGTAACCAATCCATGCCTAGAATGATATCAAAGTCTACCATTTCTAACTCTACAAGATCTGCTCAGGTGACTTTCTGAGAGATTGTGACAGGGTAGTTTTTGTATACCCGTCTAGCTATAACTGGGTCACCAATTGGAGTAGAGACTGAGAAGGGTTCTGAAAGAGTTTTTCGGCTGACACCAAAATTTACTACTATATATATAGAGTTACAAAGTAAAGAGTAGCCCCTGGATCTAACGAAGCATATACATCTAAGTGGAAGACTCGCAACGTACCAGTGACCACGTCGGGAGAATCTTCCTAATCCTAGCAAGCTTGAAGATCATACAACTTGTTCTAGCGCTGACCGCCACATGTACTAGATGAATCACCCTGCTGATTTGGGCAACCTGCTGGTGTTTCTGGAACTGTAGACTGAGCCATACTATTGTTACCTCCCTATCCCATCTTAGAAGAAGGACAATCCCTCAACCTGTGACCAGTTTGACCACACCCGAAACGTCATTCTTTTCATGTAATACATCCTTCCGGATGGTTCTTACCGCACTTTGGACAATTTGGGTAGGTTTTGGTTCCTTGAAACACTCCCCTGAGACTTAAAGAGTGATGCCCTACCTTTCTGATCTTGTCGAAACCTGGAGAATGAAGCACTAGCTGATGAAGGTACTGGAGCTGAAGATTTCTGCTTAAACTCTGAGTGATTTCCACAACCCGATTTCTGCTGAGAGTAATCATATTTGCATGTCCTAGCCTTCTTGTTGTCCTTAGCCTCTTCTCTAAGCTTCTCTCCGTCAACCTACTAAGCATGAGTCATTAGCCTAGAGATGTTCATGTCCTTCAACAACATTGCATTTTTGCACTCTGTCTTCACCAAGTCAGATACCCCGAATAGGAACTTACTCATTTGCGCCCTTGAATCAGCAACCATGTGCGGAGCATACCTAGAGAGCTGGGTGAACTTGAGTCCGTACTCTTGGACAGACATTGTACCTTTCCTCAAATTCATGAATTCCTGAGTTTTAGCCTCTCTAAACTCTCTTGGAAAGAACCTATCCAGAAAAGCTCCAGTAAAATACTCCCAAGTCACAGGAATTGCATTCTCACCCCTGTATTCTTTCCACTGCGTGAACCGTATGTGAGCTACATCCTTGAGCTGGTAGAACGGCAACTCTACCCTATCATTTCCAGTCACTTGCATCACTCTAAAGATCTTCTTGACCTCATCAATAAAGTTCTGAGGATCCCTGATGAGTCCTAGATTTAGACTCATTTAGGGCTATGTTTTGATAGTTTTAGTGTCCTCAAATGCCAAAATTGTGCTATAAATTGATGTAAAGCCTTGATTTTCTGGTATGTTGATTAAGGAGCAAAGCAAGGACACTAACAGGCAAAAAGGAACAAAACAAGGTAAAGAAGTGGAGAAAGGGGAGTGTGGTGACAACCAAGACCACTCGGCGACTCGCCTTGTGGTTCTTTAGTTCGCAAAAAGTTCCACTGTGACAGCCCTGAGGGAAGAAACCAAGTCAGCGACATAAAGGGGACAGTCGGTTAATCGCCGATCAGTTCTGCGATGACAAGATTGATCTCCCAAAGTTAAAGGACTAGAGGATGTTGAGAGACAATGAATGAAGGTGATAGAAGAGAGCAAAGGGCGGTTCACCGAACCACTCGTCAAACCCGACTTACCTCGCCTAATGGCCTTTCGTTGCTAATTATTGGCAAGTATAAATATGATTTTGAACTGTAAAATTTAAAGACTTACTACCATTTAGAATAGTTTTCTTTGAAAGTTTGATAGTTTTCCCGGTAGATTTGAAGGATTTTTTAGACTCAATTCGGAGATTTTGCAAGTGGGTTATTAATTTTCTTCAATTTGGACCATTGTAAAAGCTTGAATACTCTTACCCACATTATGGCTAATGCATTTGGTAATTGTTTTTCTGTTTTTATGATGTATGGCTAAAACCCCAATTCTTGGGGTGTGATTATGGGTTGAATTAGCTTATGGGTATTGCTTATTTACTAATTTAAATGATATATTGATGTGGGTTTAATCATTAGCTATGTTTTTATTTATTAATTGTAGTTGCAAATGCAGTTCTAATTTTGTGGTGTTAGCTTGCTCGAGAGAGAGGTTCTAGAACCAAAGCTTTTGATTAATGGTTTATGGGTATTGGGTTGATTTGGGTTCAGCTCGAGAGAGTGAATCCTAAACCCAATCCCATCCATCATGCTCGAGAGAGAAGATGTATTAAGGTAGTGGATTGTTCTTATTTTTTAAGCTTGTTGATGTTCGAGAGAAATCACTTGAATCGAAGTAGTTGTTCGAGAGAAAGCTATTTCACTCATAGTCTAACCTACCCACTGATATTTAGTTATTCGTTAGTAGTTGCAATTACCCATATAGCGAAATTTTCCTATAATCATTCACATCTCGAGAATTCCTCTCTATATTGTTAAAATCTGTTTTGTGTATTTGAGTTGTAGTTGATACTTGCAAACCAAAACCCCTAATCTGACATTTATTGTCACCCCAATCCAACTTATTTATATGTCTTTTGTGATAATTTATATTCCTATAGCTGATTAGACCACATTTATACTTCCTGAGTGAATCTGAACACGTACCACTCCCTGTGGGTTCAACCCCAATCTTCGTTAGGTTTTATACTATTTAACGATCATTTGCATCTAGAATGGGATGAGGTGTGCTTGAAACATTAATCAAAATGGTGCCGCTGTCGGGGAGTGGTGTTGTTTAAAATTCTTTTAGTGAAGTTAAAATGTGTTCTCTTTAGTTGTAATTGAATCCACTTATTTTAGTTTTTGGTTTTGTGTTTCTTGTGTTGAACAGAGGAAGAGATGAGCGTAAATGGAAGTAATGGTAGCCAAGTGGGCCACCAAGACGACATTGGTAACCTCAGTGATGTCAATGACCCAATCCAAGTCGGTGGTGTTGGTGCTATTCATCTACCTCCGGTTGAAGGAAACGTTGTTTTCCACATAACAAGCACAATGCTTCAGCTCCTACAATTGAAAGGGTTATTTGGGGGGCTGGCTCATGAGGATCCCCATGAGCATATCAAGAACTTCGTGGATGTCTGTGGGCCGTTCTCATTTAAGAACATATCGCAAGAATCGGTTCGTCTCACGTTGTTTCCGTTCTCTTTGATGGGTGAAGCTACTAAATTGTTGGCTGAGTTACCAAGGGACTTCATCACCTCTTAGGATGAGCTAACCACAATAATTCAAGTTAGATTCTTTCCCCCATCGAATATGATGGCTCTAAGGGATGGCATCCAAGGGTTCAAATGCTTGGAAGGTGAACCAATCCATGAGACATGGCTGAGATTTAAGAAGCTGGTGCTTCAGTGCCCAACTTATGGACTACCAAATAATGTGTTGCTGCAACACTTCTATATGAGTCTCGATTCGGTGAACAAAGGAGTGGCTGATCAACTCTCACCTGGTGATATAATGCAACAACCCTATGAAGTAGCGTCCCAACTCCTTGATTTCATGACCAGGATCAATAGGGCGTGGTACACTAGTGAAGACCAAGTCTCTACTCTCACTTATAAAATGCAAAAGAGTAGATCAAGAAGAATCAAGAGAGAGGCCAAAACATGGCCAAAATGACAACCCAGTTGGATATATTGGCTAAAAATGTCATAGGTGTTGGTACAAAGAGTGTTAATGACGTGGGTGTTGGTGGAGCAAACCCCGATGAAGCATAATTTGAAGCGTTGTACAATGAGGAAGTGAACTTCCTAGCCAATCAAGGAAGAGGTTATCGTGCAATCTACCCAAGACCGTGTGGAAATCAAGGATGGAATAGAGATGAGGGTTGGATAGATCGTGACAGATATTGGCGTGATCATAACGCCACCTGGAAGGATAATGAGGGGGACAAGGATAGGTACGTCCCTCCTCATGAGTGTCAAAAGCCCAAGGAATCTGAAGGTGGCCGTACAAACGATATGTTCTCACGTATTCTCAACAAAGTTGAGGGGTCGGACAAAGTGTTGAAAGAAATGAAAGAGGATGTTTCAACTCTAAACCAGGAAGTAACATCGCACTCAGTCTCTATTAAGCAACTGGAGACCCAAATGGGTCAAATTTCTTCGCATTTGAATCCAAGACAACAAGGGGGTTGCCTAGTGAGACAATGGCAAACCCCAAAAATGAAGTTTTATTTGCAATCCTCGTCATGCCACAACATTAACTAAGGCGCTTCTTGAGAGGAAGCTTTAGTTTTTTATTTTGAATAACGGGTGTTGATTGTGCAGGTTGAGAAGTGAAGTATGTTGGGAAATGGGAAGTTTGGCGAGCCCAAAGTCCAATCGGTGACACGCCGAACAGGTCGGAGAGCCAGATTCTCCCCGTCGTTTGAACCCCCAAATTTTTTTGAGGTCCTGTAAAACTCAGCGAGAGGAAATGCCACTCGGCGCAACACTGAGTGGGTCGGCGAGCATGACTTACTTCGCCGAAAGGGCTACGAACTAAAAGGTTTTAAAGACCAAATGGTTTAAAATTTCAAAATCTTTCATTTTCTCTCATTTCAAACTCTCGTACCCTCTCACCAAATTGTTGATCTTCATTATTTTATTTCTTTTACCCACATTTTGTGTGTGAATTCGTGCTTGGATTTAGGGAACTTTGCCGCCTAGCGATACAAATTCTAATTTCGGCACTAAAGTTAGTTTTTCAAATCCCGCTCTTTAATTTTGTGGTTGAACTCAAATGCAATAGGTAATTGGGTGTTGTTTGATAATGGGTAATTTCTTTAATTGTGTTCTATGTGTTGGATTACCCGTAGTTTGTTAAAATATATGCCTAAAGGTCTAAAATCGATCAATTCTCATGCTTTGTTTGTTAAAATTGAGTTTAAATTGTTGGGTTGCAGTTTATTTATGTTGGGTATAGTGCGGTGAAGTCTAAGTAACCCCGAATAGTTCCAAATAATGTAATTTTCCCAATGATGGAGCATTTGACGTCATTCGAAGGGCAAAAGTCATCAAATGGCCAATTTTGGCCAAATCAGGGGAAGTGTGAGTACCCAGAGGATATGGGTCATATGGGTTTACCTTTAAGTGAATAGTGTATGTGTTTGATTTTGAATTCGGGGGCGGCGGGCTTGATTTTGGGAAATAGAGTTGAAAACTAGCACATTGGGTCGTTTGGCGAGCTGCGTCGAGCTTGCCGAGTAGTTCGGCGGTTCGCCAAAATCCCCCTTTGATCACCCTTAAGTTCATAATTAGGCTAAGTTTGTTTTGTAACTTTCAATAGGAAGCCTCCGCTCACCGATGTTACTCGGCGACTCGCCGAAAGGTTCTTTTGATCACCCTTTCTGCGCCCTTAACCCTTAAATTACATTGTAACTTTCGGCAGGCTACTCCTAGCTCACCAATTTGTGTCAGCGATTTGCCGAATGTCCATGCACATCACCGAATTGTCTTGAGTTTGGAAATTTTTCATGCTGGTACTTTCGGCAAGCCCGATCTAGCTCGCCTAAGTGACTCGGTGACTCGCCGACTGATTCGGCGAGTCATTCTGCAACTAAATGTCTCCACTTTCTCGAATTATTTCTAACATTTTTCTATGTGTTTTGGAGATATGGCTAGAACAAACCTAGATGATAGTGGCATGCCGCGCCAAAAGTGGGCACGAGGGATTGTTATCAATGAGGAAGCAACTGCTTCCACTGCAAAGAGCAAGAATTTACCTTTGAAGTGAGGCAAGGGCAAGGGCAAGGGCAAGACGCCCATAGTTGAAACACCGGAGTGTAACTCCAGCAGTGAGGTAGAATCATTTCATTCTATGGCTTCATTCTCTAAGCCTGAGTATAATCAGTCACTACAAGCCCGACAAGCAGAGCTTCGTTCAAAAGCTCGTCATGATTCGTCTAGGATTTTGGCCCCGACTCCTCCTACCTCTGATTCAGTGCCAACTCCAGCACAGACGGTGGTTCAAGCACCACTTGTTCAGGGTCCTCCTCCCCGGCTGCTTAACCGATTAAAGACTGAGAGATTAAGGATCATTTTGGAAGAAAAGAGATTATCCATGGATGGTGTAGTGTACAGGCATTCAAATATGTGGGACACTCTCCGATTTCACCATTTTGAGATCTTCACCAGGCCGCATGGCCCATACATTCCCACCTGGGTCTGGGAATTCTACTCCACCTACAGTGATCTGGTACCCCAAGGTAAGAAGAAGGCCAGTGCCTTCAGACCGGTGGAATTTGTGATGGTCCAAGGGAGGAAAGCGAGATGCGACACCAATGATATAAACATTGTGTTTGAGAGGGCCACAAATATCAACCACACATATCAGGGTATGATCACTATAAAGACTCTGGATGACTTGAAGGGTTGGTTAGCTACCTTGATTTCGGACACCACCCCGAGGTAGATTGAGGCTAGAGCACCATTAGAAAAGAAGGACCTAAACATAACAGATCGGCATTGGTTTGGCTTCATCAGCAGCTCAATCATACCATCACAGAATGAGACCATTCTCAAACACACAATCAGAGCCAAGAAGCGGTTGAATCTAGGGTTGATTATCATGCAGGAGATGGCCATGAGGGCCAAGCAGCGCTAGACGTCCCTTCCATTTCCAGTACTCATTACAGTGTTATGTCATTGGGCTGGAGTTCCTCATAATGAGAGGAAGGACTTTGAGGTTACACCCACATATTCCACCGACATCTGGCACATAGAGGCCGAGTATACACAGGGCGAGGCTGATAGGAAGAGAGAAGCTCCAGTGGATACATCCCCCGAGGTTGATATCGATTCATTTCTTGCAGTGGCAGTTTTTCCTACTCCGACCTCCGGGCCTTCAGGTACATCTAATTCCACTCCTTCTCAAACTCCGAGTTCTTCTGTTTCTCCCCCGCCCCCTAGAGCTGCTACTGGTTTGACAGCCTCCAGTCCTCCGATCACTCAGGCCATGCTCATCAAGATGGGGCACCTAGCCTATTCTACCGATGTGCGAGCTTCCCGGCTATAGGCCGAGGTGCCCTAGATGATTGAGAGAGCTATTACTGCTGGAGTGACACCTCTCCAGGCTTCCATTGATGCTCTCATAGTAAGAGTTGAAATTTGCGACAGAGAACAGGGTGTGACTACTGAGGTTACGGCTTTGAAAGCTGATGTTTCTGAGCTAAGGAAGGATGTGTATCATCTGAAGTCCACAGACTTTACTTCCCTATTTGGGACAGTGAAGATCCCAGCTGATCCGAGTGTTGAGACTCCAGCTTGTTCTGAGGTACCTCCGACTACCACTGGACATGATACGAGGGCTGATGTTGATGTTGATGTTGTTGAGTCCAAGGCCGAGACAGATGAAGAGCAACTTGAGGTGTGAAACAAGGCTGTCTATGAGGACCTGGTGGATCTAAAAGGTGCCATGTTCGAGACAACTAGACAGGCCTCCTTGAGAAATACTACTATGGCAAACCCTAGTGTAGTTATAGTTGACGAGACACCGGGCACTGGTGCTCCGACAAACAGAGTGACTGAGCAGCCAAGATGATTTTTCCCCTCCCTCTCTGTTATTTTTTGATACTTTATATGTTGTTTTAGTTGCATTTAAGGACAACTGCTTCTTTTTGTTAGGTGGGGTGAGGTATTTCCATACCTACCTCTTGTGATTTTGATTTGTTTTGTGAATATTGGGCTGATTTTGTTGATTTATATATGTTTTTTATCTTGATCTTGTGGATGTTTTAGCTTATGGTCCATGGTTTTGAACGAAAATGGTTTTGGACCAAATTTTAAAATTTTGCCACATCTTTTGTATGTGATTGTGATTGTGATTGTTCATGTGCGATTTTGAGTGTCGGTTGTGATTAATACTGATGACTTGAATAATACTCTTAATTGAACAAAATGAATGTACGGCTACGATGAGGCAAACATAGTTACATAGGCAATATGTGAACTTTTAGTATCTCGTTGTGACTAGATGGTTGCCAAATGAGTCTGTTATGATGAACATTGCACACTAGCTAGGAAGTGTGAAGTCCTGTTTGATATTGGTATCAATGACTTGAGTGATGAGAATGCTTTGAACATTGTTTGTGATGACACCTAGAATTTGCTCTATTGGTCTGGTTGATCGAGTGATGCAAGCACTTGAAATGATCTTAGGTAACGATTTTGAAGAGTGAAAACAATTTGACTATTTACCTCTTTTGTGGCCAACCCTGTGAGATGAGTGAACCTTCCTTGGCACATTTTGAGACTTACCCTTTTTCTTGGAAGAAACTTGAGAAATTGTGACCTCTCTTTGTCAATTCACCCATAACTTTCATGAAGTATGGTTTGTTTGAATAGCCAACTTAGGCCAAAAGCCTAAGTTAGGGGTGTGGTGAAACAAGAAGGAAAGCCAAGAAGTGTGAGAAATCCCCCTTTGTATGATTATTTTGAAAAAGATAGAACCTCCATGTAAAAAAAAAAAGAGAAAAGAGAAAAGGAAATGAAAAAAAAAAACCAAAAAAGTTGTGAAATAAAGCAGTAGACATTGTAAGAAAAATAGGGTATCCGGTAGTTCATATGAAGTTGAATAATGGGGTGGATTGAGAGCATGTTTGAAATGTTAAAGAAAAGGAGAAAAGTATTGTTCAGATCATACTTCATGAAGGTAAAAGTCACTAAGCCTAAATGACCATTCCTTTGCACTCAGCCCCGTTACAAGCCTTGAAAAGACCTTTATGATCTTGAGTGAGTTGAAGCAAATGTTGATTGGAAAATAAGGCAAACCTATGGGTGAAGTCATGCACGTGTTCATCTTTGTGTGAATAGGGAATCATCTTTGTGTGAGGGCATTTGAGTACCTTTGTTGAGCTTGAACTTGCATTTGAAGCAAGTATTGTGAAGTTGAGCATCTTTGATAATGGTGAGCCACAATTTGAATCTTTGAGTGCACAATTGATCATTGTTTAAGTAGTTTTAATCTTGTTGTGTGCATTTATGTTGAGTCTTATGTAGCACTATTTGTAGACATCCTTATTGAACTGATGAACTTGAGATTTACTTGAGGATTTTAAGTTGGGGGTGTTGATGAGTCCAAGATTTGGACTTATTTAGGGCTTTGTTTTGATAGTTGTAGTGTCCTCAAATTCCAAATTTATGCTATAAACTGATGTAAAGCCTTGATTTTCATGATTAAGGAGCAGAGCAAGGACACTAACAGGCAAAAAGGAATAGAGCAAGCTGAAGAAGTGGAGAAAGGCGAGCCTGGTGATCGCCAAGACAACTCGGCGACTCACCTAGTGGCTTTTCAGTCCGCCTAAAGTTTCAGTGTGACATCCCTGAGGGATGAAACCAAGTCGGCTATAGAAAGGGGGCAGTCGGCAAATCGTCGATCAGTTCCACGATGACAAGAATGATCTCCCAGAGTTACAGGACTAGAGGATGCGGAGAGCCAATGCATGAAGGCGATAAAAGAGAGCATAGGGCGGTTCGCCGAACCACTCGACAAACCTGACTTACCTCGCCTAATGGTCTTTCGTGGCTAATTTTTGGGCGACTATAAATAGGATTTTGAACTGTAAAATTAAAGGACTTACTACCATTTAGAATAGTTTTCTTTGAAAGTTTGATATTTTTCCTAGTAGACCTAAAGGCTTTTGAGACTCAATTCGGAGATTTTGCAAGTGGGATATTGATTTTCTTCAATTTGGACCATTGTAAAATCTTGAATACTTTTACCCAGATCATGGCTAATACATTTGGTAATTGTTTTTCTATTTTTATGATGTGTGGCTAAAACCCCAATTCTTGGGGTGTGATTATGTGATTATGGGTTGAATTAGTTTATGGGTATTGCTTATTACTAATTGAAATGTTATATTGAAGTGGGTTTAATCATTAGCTATGTTTTTATTTATGAATTGTAATTGCAAATGCAGTACTAATTTTGTGTTGTTAGCTTGCTCGAGAGAGCGATTCTAGAACCAAAGATTTTGATTAATGGTTTGTGGGTATTGGGTTGATTTGGGTTCAGCTCTAGAGAGTGAATCCTAAACCCAATCCCATCCATCTTGCTCGAGAGAGAAAATGTATTAAGGTAGTGGGTTGTTCTTATTTGTTAAACTTGTTGATGTTCGAGAGAAATCACTTGAATCGAAGTAGTTGTTCGAGAGAAAGCTATTTCACTCATAGTCTAGCCTACCCACTGATATTTAGCTATTCTTTAGTAGTTGCAATTACCCATATAGCGAAATTTGCCTATAATCGATCACATCCTGAAAATTCCTCTCTATATTGTTAAAATCAATTTTCTGTATTATTTGAGTTGTAGTTGATACTTGCAAACCAAAACCCCCATTCTGACATTTATTGTCACCCCATTCAAACTTGTTTATATGTCTTTTTCGATAATTTATGTACTTCCTGAGTGATTTTGAACATATTCCACTCCTTGTGGGTTCGACCCCAACTCTTCGTTGGGTTTTATACTACTTAACGGTCGTTTGAACCTAGAATTGGATGAGGTGTGCTTGAAATGTGAATCAATCCTCACCAAATTGGGACCTAATTAATTAGGAAAAGACCCAACTGCCCCTGAAAAATAACTGACAACTGTCACCGACGGACTCAGTCGACGGACCGTGGTCTGACCTACGGTCCGTCCTGGTGAACCGTCAATGGTGGTCAGAGACTATGATTTTGGGTCTTCGAACCACGGACCGTGGTCAGACCTACGGTCCGTAGGTCTGGCCGTGGTTTTAGGCCCTCAGACCACTTGCTAGGCATCCTAACCACGGACCACACCTACGGTCCGTGGTCCCTTCCACGGGCCGTGGGTTGCACCTGTTTTTGGCCCTTTTTCAGATACAGGGTATTACATCTAGACTCAGATGATGGCAACCAATTGTAAATGATCTTGCACAATGTTGTATCTGAACATCTTAAATATAAGAATTCTTAATTGGTTCTGCTACTATATGGAAATCGGATTTCAAAAATTTTGTAGATGATTTTATTTAGATTCCTTGGTAATATGCACTTACCGTGTTGTCTGTAAACATGTTTCTGCATGTTGTTCCCATTATTATTAATGAAACTTTTGTAAAGGCAAGTAATATATATTCCACTTTGTTAGAGATGTTGAATGTTATGAACTATGACATTGAACTGCATTTGGTGATATCCTATTGTCAAACTAAAAATACTTTAAAATTTGACAACTCATACTTTGTTCAAGATTAGTTTATGCAGGAACCTCTTTTATATTTCACCATTAGTAAAACAAAGTTTCCATGACTGCTTTCCCAAATGATCCAATGATCTCCAAGGAAGCTCCTCAAGGAGGATTCAGAAGGTTTCTTGTAACTTTTCACTGCTAAAACTTTGGTTGAGGATCCACGATTTTACCCCATTTGAAACTTTGTTTAATTTCAAGGTTGTTGTCAAATCAAAAGTGTGCCTATTAAATGTTGTTTATATGTCTAAATAACAATACGTGACTTATTTAGTACTCAGTGAGTTTTTGTCTATAAAGGTCACTCATTTTTTTTAGACCATTATAATTAGATATCGACTTATAATAATAAATTTCATTTTTCTAAATATCATAAGAAAGGTATGAACCACTATAAGTGTAGCAGGTATTAATGCCTTCAGAAGTGGTAACCTTTGTTGTTAATCCAAGTATAAGTTTAATGGTTGAGAATTTTTGTTATACATATGGTGAAACCTTCAAACTTTATTAATAGATTTTTATGTATGAGTTGTTAATGATGTAGCATATGGATCTTAAATATTAGCACCTTAAGTACTTGGTTCAAAGGAATACAAGTTTGTTCAAGACCATTGAATGACATGAAATAAGCATTCAGATGAGAAGGATACTAATTTTGATAATCTACATTATAGTGTTTCTATTGCGAAAAACTTGAGTTCCTGCTTTCAATAGGTACTAACAACATATAAGTCTGTGAGAGATCTTTTTTTGCACATGTGCATTTTGTGTTAGGGTTTTGCCCTGATTTTCTTACCATAATTTAAGATTTATTTTTCCTTAAAGAAAAAAACAAAACATTACCATAAATATTTTTACTTTTCTTGAAAGGAAAATATAATATTATTTTATATTTGGTTTATTCTCTCCTTTTAGGACTCCTTTTCTAGTAGGAAAGGTTTTAGGACTCTATAAATATAGGTTTGTTTCTTCTAACACAAGAACAATAACATCCACAATGTAGACATTTAAAAGTTTTGTTTGTGGGGAGATTCTCTCTACAATTTTAATGTCTTTTTATTAGTTTTTAATTATGTAGGCCAATTGATCATATCATATAATAATATTATGTCTTTTAGTATAGTTTTATGTGTTGTCTAATTTATCCTCATATGATTTGCAAATTATAAGCTTCCGCATGACGCCCTAATCACACCCTTCAGAACCCAACATTTTGCAAGTGTTCCTATGAAGTTTATGTTTATGTTTATTCAATATAGGGTTTGCAATTGATGAGATGTGCATTGTATTAGCACAGATTTGTGCATGGCATACATTTTAATTGACAAAGAAAGTTCAATTTGTAAATATAAAATGACAGTTCTTAAATCCATTATTCGGCCTTTGTCCTCTTTTACTTTACGAAGAAAATCTAGATTTGGTATTTTTCTTTAACCAGTCTCTCTTTCCTAAAATAGCCTTTGCAAATTTGTAAAATTTCTTAAATCAATGTATTCATTTGATTCCTCAAAGCCTTCATTAGTGAAGTGGTGTAGATATTTTAATTTCTTAAGATTTGGCGGACTTTCCCTTCTACTTTTACTTTCAGGTGCTTATATTGGAACATGATGTATAGCAATTAATGGATTTTCATTTATTAAAATTAAAATAAAAAATACTTAGTCATATCTTAATTTTCTTCTATAATTGCGTCAAGCGTGAATACTCTCATTCCAAGCTTATGTCTAAGGCCCAAGCACTTCATGCAAATTCAACAGCATGCTTCACTCCTCAAACTAGGAGAAAAATTTCACATATGGTAGCTCTAGTTTCACCCTAGACCCTAGCATTCGATGGATCCCAAAACTTTGTGGTACCCTTTTCATGAGCTATAAAATTATATTTCCCGATATGCTCATTTACTAAGAATTCATTCCATGTTATATGTATGTTCAAAGTCCAGTGGCGTAGCCAGAAATTTCACAAAGGGTGTCCAGGAATTGTACACGACTACATTTTTTCATTTGGAAGAATAAGTGCACTATAAATTTTAAAAATTAAACTACATAATATACATTAAATTTTTTGAAAAAAAAGTATGTAATTACATGAAAAAAAATTGAAAAAAGAGGAAAAAGATGAAAGGTGCACTAGAAATTTTAAAAATTTAACTACGTAATATACATGAAATTTTTTTTAAAAAGTACGTAATATAAAAGAAAAATTTTGAAAAAAAAGAAGAGGAAAATATTTGAAAAAAAGAGGCTTAAAGTTGTTGTTAGCGAGATTTAAACTCACAAACGTTTAAAGGCTTAGCTCTTTCAAGGCACCTTAAACCACTAGGCTACAACACCTTGTTGTGTTAAGGGTGTCCAGAATATGTTATTTAACCATTTTGTATATTATTTTACTTGTATATACAGGATAATTTCCCGACGAAGGATGTCCAATTGGACACCCTAAAGAGTATGTAGCTACGCCCCTGGTTCGATTGGACACCCTAAAGAGTATGTAGCTACGCCCCTGGTTCGATTGGACACCCTAAAGAGTATGTAGCTACGCCCCTGGTTCGAACGATCATTTGTCCATTCTTTATGTGTTTTATAGATGAGTTATTTGTGCCTATTGTGCCATATCTTAATCCTCTCTGGAATGGTGCAATAAATATGAGTCATAATTGAGTAGCATTACTGCTATTTCTGGAAGCACGTACTCAAGTGCCTCATTGACCTCCCTTATGTTATGATGGTATATTCTGGTGTTTTAAAGCTAGGGAACAATGAAGATAAGAGAGTTGATGATTCCTCATTGGGAAGATTGTGGTGTGACAATTTGAGCTAAGATTATAGGTTAAAGAGGAAGAGTGAGATGATCAGTCATTTTGTGGAATGGTTAGAAAGGAGATATTTGGTGAGATCCATAAGAAAATGATTGAAGTTGCTGATTTTTTTGTTAGGAAATCCATAAAGTGGGTGTAGTAAAGTAAGGCTTGAATAATGTGATTGATAGATTCGCAGACCATGATACTATGAGTCTAGTACTCCTTGAATAGAGCTTGAATTCTTTTGATTGTAGTGATATGATGGTGTAGTATTGTTAGAGGGATGTCTAGTATGGAGTCCTATAGATTATGCTAGCACATTTTGACTCCGGATTAGGCTTTACATGTGAGCACTATGTAGTAACTCAGGTTCAAATAATTATGTATTCCGCGAGGGAGTTCTAAGTTGGAAATGATGAAAGGAGGTAGACATAGTAGAAAGTATGGTTGAAAAATGTTTCTAAACTTAAGGGCATGGGTCATTAGTTTTTGGGAGGTTGGGCAGACCATTTACCCCTAAATAAGTTTGCATATAACTATAGCTACCACTCTAGTATTCAAATGGCCGCATTCAAAACTTCATATTGGAGGAGGTGTCGTTCCCTATAGGTCAGACAAGGTTTTTAGGTCTCTATTGAAACTCTTGATCGTCGAGTCCAAAAATTGAGGACTAAGAAAATAGTTGCGGTTAAAGTATTATGGAGGAATCATAAGGTAGAAAAAGATACTTGGGAATCATTAGAGGAAATGAAGCATAGATACCCCTTTTATTCACTCCTCCGGATGAGGCTAACGAAGGTACGAATCCTAATCTTATCTCTATATCATTGTGTATTCTTATCTCTGTGCCTATCCTTGCATACAACTCTAAAATGATTGTGTTCATAGGTTCTATGTTGTGTTGGTGGAGCTAAAATAGTTTGTTTCGGCGATTAAGGTCTTAACATGAGTTCCATTGGTAGTGCACATTCCTCACATCGTGCTAAGCATGTCTTAACTTCTCATTCGAGGAGGAATGATTCCAACGGGGAATATTGTAACGCTCCAAATTTCAAAACTATGACCCGAGCCGTTCTTTAAATGCTTATAGACTCCAAATATGATGATTTCTAATGTTGAATATGTATTTAAAATAATTTCTTTCTTTAGGAAGATCTTTGGATGTGAATTAAGGTCATAAGGGATTCCTAGAGTATTAAGATTTTGTGGGCTAATACCAAGAAATGAAAGGTTGTGAAGCCCTTGTTCCAACACATTCAAACATTCGTAAATCCAAGTTATGTGCTAAAAGTTCGTGCAAAGTGTCGTATGCGACCGCGCACCGACTCCGAATTTATTTAAGTCTTCTCTTCTCTTCACATTTTAGGAGGGGTGTTTTTGTCCTTTTCTCATCCCATAACCCTAACCCATGACTATTAAATTCCCTCAAAAGCCATATTCTAGGAGATTTGATAAGTAATGTCAAACACCTCTCCTCTTCTTCCCCAACACTTCAAAGCAAGATCTAAGATTGATTCTCAAGGTCTCTTACCTAAGTTCTTCGTCAAAAGGTATGTTTGAACACTCCCTACTTCAAACTACTCATAAAAGATTCATATTATATCTTATTATTCGTATTTTATAAATTACGAATTGAGGTAAGGGTTGAATGACGATTTCATGAAAATTGATTTAAAATGTTCCTCTCTTGTTATTTGTGTTCAAATTACTTTACTATGTTTCAGAATTTGGATTATTGGTTTTGAATGAGTGAATTTCCTCGTATGATATTGAAAAGTGTTTTTCCTATAAATAATGGACTTGGTAATCTATGAGTCTTTCAAAAGCATTCGTTTAAATGATGAACAAATGATGATTTTTCATCCTGGTTAAATGCTAATGATTTTGCATTTTATATGTTGTCTTATAACTTGGAAAGACTTGGATGTTGGCACTAAATGGAATGTTTTAACATAAATGAGTGATTTGCATCCAAGGATTACAGGACTTTTTTACAAAGGCAGATGGGTTTAACAATGGTAAATATGTGGACGATATTTTAGGGTTTTAAATGCCAAACTATGAAATTAGCATGGTTCTAATGGCTTGCAAGTCTTGCTATGACGATACCAATGAGAATATGTCTTATTCAGATAACTCACAATAAATGAAAACTTGTAAATGTTTTAATGGGGGCGTAAAGAGAGTTTCATTGAAGAGAAGGAACAAGAAAAACTAAAATATTCGTACTCAAACAAGAAGTCCTATAGTATACTAGTCTTCTTTATATAGTAATTCGACCTATTGCTCTGC
>JAJOOH010019743.1:0-18686 GCA_029582605.1 Solanum gracilifrons | reverse complement strand
GTGTACACCAATTGGGTACAAATTAACTAGTTTTAGGTTGACTAATTTAGTTGAAATCTCAATTACATGTTTTATTCAATTTTTCCAATGGAATATCAATTCGATACCAAGTGTACACAATTGGGTACAAATTAACTAGTTTTAGGTTGACTAATTTAGTTGAAATCTCAATTACATGTTTTATTCAATTTTTCCAATTGGATATCAATTAGATACCAAATGTATACCAATTGGGTATAAAATTAACTAGTTTTAGGTTGTCTAATTCGGTTGAAATCTCAATTACATACCCTTTTTTTTTATTTTTTCCAATGGGATATCAATTCGATACCAAATGTATACAAATTAGATGCAACATTAACTAGTTTTAGGTTTGCTATTTCAGGTGAAATCTCAATTACAAGTTTTTTTTTTTAATTTCATCGTTGGGACATCAGTTGGATACCAAATGTATACCAATTTCATACTAAGATTTGAATTTTCAGTTGATATCAATTGCATACAATCATTATCTAGTTTTTTTTACTATACATTTGAAAAACACTTGATACACAAATGATTAACTAGTACACATAATAAATGTTCTGAAATTATAATTTATTAACTTAAAAGACAAAAAAAATCAAAACATGAGTTTGTCACATTAAAACAACCAAAACAAAATAAAAATAAATATGTCTTTTTTTTCAGCAAGGTAATTTGAACATGTCTTCTTGTTGTGTCCCTCCCGACGACATGTACTGCACGTAACCTTAGACCTCTTGCATTTCACATCAGCAAATCCTTTCCAACGTTCATGTTGTGGTCTCCCTACAATTCTTTTTGAACCAGACGACAATAATTTATGCTTCGACACTTTTTGAATTGCATATTTTCTGTTCCATCATAAATTATTGTGTTAGTATTACAGGATACAAAAGTACAAAAAACTTTACAAAATTATATATAATATGATAATACGCACTGAAACAATATTTTTTTGTATCAATTTATGCTCCGACACTTTTTGAATTGCATATTTTCCTGTTCCATCATAAATTGAATATAATAACAAAAAAATTATGCACACCCGTCATTATTTTTTCATACAAATATCATTCATACAATATACTACAAAACAAATTTCATACAAAAAATAATATTTCACATTTCATACAACAATCATCATTCATACCAATTTTATACATTTCTCATACCAAATAATTCATTACTCACACACAAATTTAGACACAAATGACAAAACATATATAATCAATAGAATTTCAAATTTCATACCAAATTAAAACACTTTTCATACATTTCTTCAAAATTCTAAATAACTTTTTTACACATTAGTGAACACACTTTATACCAATTTCATTACATTTATACTACCAAATTCATTCAACATTTTACATTTAATTTATAATTTCAAAAAAAGAAAATAATAATCAATATTACAATTTTACTATACCTACTTAATCTACAACGATAAAACTATTTATATTTTATACATTTATACTAAAATCTTTCATATATTGCGCCTATTTTTCACGAAATCATGGTTTTGACAGTATACAAATTAATCAAACAACAAAAAAAAAGAAACTTACCAAAACGTATTATGAACAAAATTAACAAAAACGTATTATGAACAAAAATTAACAAAAATGAATTTTGATCAATAACTAAACAATAATAAATACTAACTTGAAGGATCCCATCTTTCACCATGTTTAATTAATATTGATACGTAGTTGTCCATCACAACAAAATCAAGATTTTTCAAAGAAAAAAAAATTCAATTACTCAACAGTAAGAAGATTTTTGGCAGAAAATTGAAGAGAGAGAAATGTTGAACAAAAGAAAAAGGATAAAATCAGAATTTTTAATTAAGTTTAACTAATTTGAGTGAATTAAGGAAACTAAATATTCTTAATAAGTTTGAATTCATTAATTCGTGCTAATTAATAATTATCTACACTCAATTCAAATTAAATTAACACCCCTATTTTTGTTTTTTACCTTTTTGCCTTCAAAAATGTTTTTTAAATTTTTTTTTTTTAAAACAAATGTTTTCAATTATTAAAAACAACTTTTTTTTTAATAAATTGTTAGAACCTGAAATTTTTAATGTTACAACTTGAAAGTTTAAATCTACTGCTATAACTTGAAAATATTAATATAATATATGTCATATATGAAATTTTCACTATATAATATGGTATACAAACTGATTTACTTGATTTTTTAAACTTAAGTTATATACAAATATATATATTAGTTAGTATATGGATTATGCATAAAATATTGTATACAAAATACAACAATAACAACAACAATATACACACTAAAATTCCACAAATGGAGTGTGGGAGGGTTTGCAGACCATACCTCTACCTCGTGGAGGTAAAAAGACTATTTTCGGAGGACCCTAGGCTCGAATATAACATATCCGAATAATGAAGAGAGAAACAACACTGGAGAAACAAAACAACTAATAAGAACATAATAACAATCACAAAATAATGTGATAACCTAAACACAATCAACAATAAGTGATGGTGGAATAAAAAACAAGACACTATAAGAAAACGGTTGTGCCCCTCAAAAATCAAAACAACACTCCAACCTACTAACCTTCTACTCTAATACGCGACATGTATACCCCCTATCTAAGGGTCATGTCCCCTATAATATGGTGTTGTGCCATGTTCCATTTAATCACATCTCTCTAATATTTTTTGATCTACATCTACCTCTCATCGTACCCATTATATCTAGCCTCTCACACCTTCTCATAGGGACATCCGCGCATCTCTTCTTTACATGTCTAAATCATCTTATTCTTCCTTCCTTTATCTTGTCCGCCACAGAAGTCACTCCACCATGTTCTAGATATCCTCATACCTAATCTTATCTCGCATAGAGTTCCCACACATCCATCTTTACATTCTCATTTTTGCGACTTGTATCTACTGAACATAGGAATTCTTGACTCACCAACACTTTGTATCATACAACAACTCGGTCTAACCACTACTCTGTAAGACTTACTTTTAAGTTTAGGTGGTACCCTTTATCACGCAAGACTCTGGAGGCAAGCCTCCACTTCATCCCCGATGCAACAATCACTACTAGAAAATTGTAAATTACCTACAAATTTATTTGGAGATTATTTTCGCAGAAATATGAAATTCCTAAATTCTAGATTGTTTTACATGCGGAAAATATTTTCCCAGAAATATTGGTAAGTAAATTTGGCACCATTTTTACAAAATTATTACTTGCGGAATTATTTAGGGCAAATAGTTTGCAAGTATCGTTTTCATAGATAAATTCACAAGTTATGAAAAAAAAAGTATTTTTTATTTATTTTTTCAAGAAAATTTCTAGATAAACTGATTTGCAGATTTAGTTAGGAATAATTATTAGGGAATTTATCTACAAAATTTTTATATGTGATATTACCCGGAGATTCATGTTCTACAAATTTTGTTGGGGATTTATTTCTTAGAGATTTACTTGGGAATTTTGTGAATTTGCTTTGAGATATTTTGAGGGATTTTCTTGGAATTGTGCATACTTGATTTTTTTTTATTACAATTTAATTGGAATTTTTTTTTGAAATCTAAAGAATTTTTAAAATTTGAAGTCCTCAAGAAATATTTTCTTAAAAATATATTTACCAAAATTAAAAATTATAATAATATAAAAAATGACAATGACACTAGAATAAATTTTATTATTAAATATTTACTATACTTTTAGATTAAATAAATTATTATACAATAATATCAATTTAATACGGTGTTGGAACATTACCACAAATGCCATGATCAACATTTTTAACTAACACATAATTAATATTTAATCTCACCAAAAACAAATGATACCATTTGAAAGATACAAAGAATTGAAATTATATGGAAAATAACTATCATAATTATAACTAATTTTGATTTAATATTATTTAATAGTAAATTGTGTATTATTGAATAAGTTAAGCACTATTTTAAGTAGAAACAAATTCGATTGTATACCTTGTTAATGTGAAGTTTAACTACCCCTCGTTAATAGAATTATATAAAATAATAAATAAATAATTTTTACGTGTATATCCAATTGATATATTATTTTTTTACAAGCATTAAAACTGATATAATTTCTCGATAGTGAGTTATTAAACGATATTTATTTCCCAATATATAATTAAGTATTTTAAAATATAATTATTAAAAGATAAATTTAAATTAAAAATACCGCACATACCTAATAAAATATACTATCAATCATTTATTATAACTTCCTTCCACATTAAAGTTACAAATATTTTATATTTTTAATTATTTAATTATAAGAACTTTGTATGTATAATTTAAATTTTGTCTACGTTTAATATGCTTAGTTATGGATATTATCTCATAGATAGTGTAAGCATAAAATTTTCATGATATGTTGTGTGGTAGTGATTTATTTTAAATATAAATAATTTCTATATTTCAATTTTTAAGAGTCAAAACACATGAACTTTAGCCAATATTTCAAAATATATTTCGTTACCATATTAATATGAGGTGACTCTATAGTTATTTTTGTGTACGTAATTTGTAAATATTAAATTATATTTTAATACTCAATTAATTTAATTAAATTTAGCTTTAAAAATTAATCAAATCGGAGAAAAAACTAAAAATTAGTGTAATGACATTAGTACTATTTGTACCACATTGATGGAATACACTAAATTTTTTTCATATATAATGTTATGACTTTAGATTATTGTGAGAATGTAGCAAGTAGTATAGGTTGGGCATTGGGTAGTCGGTTGGGATTAAGTTGTGCATTTAATATAGGTGGAAAATTGTATTAAATACAAGTAATCAAGAAGAGGTGTATATGCATATGGGGTTTAATAAATTAAATAATTAATTAGGAGATAATAATTAATATAGGTAGAAAATTGTATTAAATACAAGTAATCAAGAAGAGGTGTATATGTGTATGGGGTTTAATAAATTAAATAATTAATTGGGAGATAATAATTAATATTTTCTTACAAGAGATTTCTTAAAAAATATTAGAATATCTTCATGCAGCTTTACTTGCGGAAAAAATGGTATGAAAATTCTTATTTTGTTAATTTTTATGGAAATAGTTTCGGATATTTTTAGTAAAAAAAATTAGATTATCTTCATGCGGCTTTACTTGGGGATTTTGAAATTCGCAGGAAATAATTACCTATGAAGGTTTTACCATCAGATTCTTTTTGGCAGGAAAATTCACAAGAAACTTATTTTCGTATACAATCCCTTGTAAAATTCCCAAGTAATCCACACTTTTCTTGCAGTGAATACATTGAGTGACATCATCATCGATGCTCTCAATTCTCTGGATTACCAATCTAAGATACATGAAATTATCTCTCTTAGGGATACCCTGAGTGTCAACCTTCACTTCTACGCTATCTTCATGAACTGTAGTGCTGCATTTATTTACACGACCCAAAAATAAACGTGATGACACTTGTCAATTTCCACAAAGACAAGTCAGCCTCAACCCGACGAAAACGACTGAAATGCGGAAATATAAAGCAATAACAAAACAAAGACGACAAACTTATTCATTCGAAACAATACCCCAAAACCTGGTATTCACGTGTACAAGCGACTAATGAAAATACAAAATTCGAAAGTTAAATATAACTCTAAGTCTCTGTTTCTCAAGTAGAACAAAGCTTAAAGTAAAAGAAAAGAGGGTCCGCCAGGATGACAAACAGCTACCTCTCAAGTCCTTCAACGAGCCTCGACTGTAAGGAGAAAAAGAAGAAAATCACATGGGTCCGGGTTTAGAACCTACACAAGTGTAGAAATAAGGGGTGAGTGCCAACAACACGGTAACCAACAAAAAACCTAGAAAACAAGGCATCTAGCTAGAAAACGTATACCCCTTACACTCCTACCAAACCTCCTCAAACTATAACCTGCACAGAAATCAACTCAACCTAGCAATTCTACAATACACGGCTCACAAGACCCAATATTCACAGTTCAATCTTCACAATTCAACAATCAACCAAATCAAATAACTCAATCATAATGTCAAGTAGTTCAGTTACACCCACAAGTACATCAATATAACAATTAACAAGTAAGTCACGCATAAGCATCAAAAGTATCAGGTCACAATGATCAACCTCTCGCCGGAATCATTTCCCATCGGCATAATATCACTAGCCGGAACCATTTCTCATCGGCTTTATATCAAATCACTAGCCGGAATCATTTTCCATCGGTTTTATATCACTAGCTGGAACTATTTCCCAACGACTTTATATCACTAGTCAAAACCATTTCCCATCGGCTTTATGCCAAATCCCTAGACGAAACTATTTCCCATCGAATTTATATCACTAGCCAGAACCATTTTCCATCAGCTGTATAAATCATCACAGTGTTCACAATCAATGCATACAAGCAATATCACACCACACGAAAGAAACAACCATTCACACAATTCAAGACCACATTCATGCTTTCAAGCATTTCATCAAACAATCAACAAGGGTCACAATAAGGCAATTCATATCATCATGTTCATCACATAACATTTTTCATTTTAACCCCTTTTTTATTCATTTAGATGTAAGAAGTGGATAATTAAGCTCTTCACCTCATCCTCATTACTCCCAACACACAAGCAACAAAGGAAGCACATGAATTCTACTAGAATACAAGGTTTAGGACATCACTTTCCTTAAATCAATCAATATCACTCCAAGAGTGGAGTTTTCCCCTTCCGAATAACTTCTAAAGCCACACAATCTAAAAACTTTTCCTCAAAAATTTGGTCCAAATCGCAACTCCAAAGCTCCCAAAACTCAAAAACGGTGAAATTGGCCTTAAAAAATTGTAGGCTAAAAACCCTCTTAGATGTCGCAAAACCGATCAAGGGTTCGCTGCTAAAAACGCAGGCATCGCAAAAGCTAAGCCTCCTTTGCAAAAGCGAAGATCGCTTAAGCGACAGGTTCTTCGCTTAAGCGGAGGTTTCTTAAGCGACAGGACCTTCGCAAAAGCGAAGCCTGCATCACCAGAAAACACAACCAATTTTCAACACTCCGCAAGGACCGTCGGGATTTTTGAACCCTGTGAACACAAACCACATATGCAAAACAATTATACTCAACATTCCAGACTCAATGGACCGTCAAATCACGAATTTGAGGTTTCCTTGACCTGACATTTGTGAAAATCACAAGAAACTAACTCACACCTAATAAGGCTAAAACAAGCTCGGGACTTCTCAACAATCAACCAAGACCTCACCGAGGCCTAAAATCATCCCCCAAATCTAATGAAACTCTTGAAATTCCAATCCAAGCATCTGAACCTCAAACATTGATCAAAGTCAACCCAAAGCTATAATTCCACAATTTCACAACTTAAGACCTCAAATCCTTAAAAAGACTCGAAAGCAGAAACTGATAACTCTCACACATTAGATTACATTCCGAGACTGGTGGAATCAACAGAACTATCCTGATACTCAAAACTCCAAAAGACACTGAAAATCACTTTCTTAACAACTTAACCTTCTAAAAGCACAAATTTACCAAACTCTCAACTTTTAACTCAAAGTTCAAAATCAACTTTTCAAAACTCAATCATACGAGACTCGGAGTCCATAATGGTAGGGCAAAATGATAAATTCACAAAACTTTTTTAAAATGATCGACCGGGTCTTTACATTATCCACCAGTAAAAACGATGTTCGTCAACATAAGGCAAAAGGAAATACCTGGAGCTTTGAAAAGCTGAGGATATTTGGCACGCATATCAGACTTTGTTTCCCAAGTCGCCTCAACGACTAAACGATGCTTTCAGTGCACCTTCGCTGAAGCAATCTCTTTGGTCCTAACTTTCCGGACCTGCTTATAAAAAATGGCCGTATGCTCCTCTTCAAAAGATAAGTCTGGACCCAACTCAACTGAATCAAGGGAAAGTACATGTGACTCATCCGGCACGTACTTTCGAAGCATGTAAACATGAAACACGGGATGCACAACTGACAAGCTAGGTGGTAAGGCCAACTTATAGGACACCTCTCTTACATGACTCAAAATCTCAAAGAGTCTGAACCTTATTACACTTTTCATGGGTGGCACTCAGAGCCAAATATGATAACCCTCCATAAATACTAGAGCTCGAACTCTCCAATATGCATAACTCTTTTGTCGACTCTGGACTGTTAACAGTCTACCTGGATCATACAAACCATATAGCATATCTAAGCAAGTCTGTATTGAATTAATCCATTGAATTAAACCATCCGACCAGAGATCTACACCATCTACCATACAACGCTTTGAAATGGGCCATTTGATTACTGGAATGATAACTGTTGTTGTAGTCAAACTCTCTTAAGGACAAATGTCGATCCCATCTAGCACCGAAATCAATCACACAAGCTCGGAGTATGTCCTCCAACACCTAAATCGTCCGCTCGGAGTGGCCATCTGTTAAAGGATGAAATGTTGTACTCATATCTAACCGAGTACCCAAACCATGCTGCAAAACCTTTCAAAAATGGGAAGAAAACAATGAACCTCGATCAGAGACAATAGAAATTGAGACTCCATGCAATCGCATAATCTAACTGATATAAAGCTCGGCTAAGTTCTCCATTGTATACTTCACCCAAACTAGGATGAAATGGGCGGACTTGGTCAACCTATCAACAACCACCCAAATGGAGTCATAACCACACACGGTGGTAGGTAGTCCCACAATAAAGTCCATTGTGATCCACTCCCACTTTCAAGTAGGAATATGCATCCTCTAAAATAAATATTCAGGACGCTAGTTCTCATACTTGACATGTTGACAAGTCAAACACCTCGAAATGAAATATGCAATATCCCTCTTCACATCACATCACTAATAGTGCTTTCTCAGGTCATGATACATCTACACCGCACCCATATGGATGGAATATCAGGAACAATGTGTCTCCGTAAGAATCAGTCTAATCAAATCGCCCACTTTGGACACATAAAATTATGCCTCTTATCCATAAGAGACCATCAGAATCAAGGACAACCTCCTTCGCTTCCCCTCTCATTACCTTGTCTCAAATGAGACACAACTTGTCATCAAACTAGTGCTCACGAATGTGCTCAACTAAGGAAGAATGAGCCTCAATAGAAGTAATAAAACAACTTATCTCCTCAAAAATTTATAAACGGACAAGACTGTTGGCCAATCTCTAAACTCTAGCCAATGGTGTCTCGTCCACAGTAATAGAGGGAAGACTTCTCGTGTTAGAAATCTTCCTACTCAAAGCATCGGCCACCACATTGGCCTTCACTGAAGTATACATAATGGTGATGTCATAGTCCTTCAATAGCTCAAGTCATTTGCGCTACCTCAAGTTCAGATCTCTCGGACCGAAGATATACTGAAGACTCTGATGAAATGTGAAGACCTCACAATGAGCTCCATACAGATAATATCGCCATAGTTTAAGCACAAACACTATGACTACTAACTTCAAATTATGGGTAGGGTAATTCCTCTTATGTGTCTTCAATTGTCTAGAGGCATAGGATTTCACCTTGCATTTTTACATAAGAACACCACCTAATCCAACTCTAGAAACATCACAATACACAGTGAAGGTCACACCCTCCTCAAGTAAAGTCAAAATAGGACCCGACGTCAACAAAGTCTTGAGCTTTTGAAAAATCTCCTCACACTCATCAGACCACTAGAAACTCACACTATGCTGAGTCAGTCTAAGCAAAGGGGATGTAATGATAGAGAAACTCTGAACAAGTCATTGGTAATAGCTCGCAAGTCCCATAAAACTCTAAATCTCAGTAACCGATATAGATCTGGTCCAACCCCTCACTGCCTCAATCTTGGCTGGATCTTCACAAATACCCTCATTGGACGCCACATGTCCAAAAAATTCTACAGAATCAAGCCAAAACTCACACTTTGAAAACTTGGCATAAAGCTTTTATTCCCTCAATCTCTGGAGTACAATTCTCAAATGCCGTGATCTTCCTCGGTCTTGGAGTACACCAAGATATCGTCAACGAACACTATCGTAAATGAATCTAGATAAAGTCGAAACACCTCGTTCATCAACTCCATAGACGCTGCAGAGGCGTTAGTCAAATCAAAATATGTCACAAGAAACCCATAGTTCCTATAACGGGTCTTGAACGCTTTCTTAGGGATATCCAATGCCCTAATCTTCAACTTGTGATAACTGGATCTCAAATCAATCTTAGAAAACAGATATGCACCCTGAAGTTCATCAAACAAATCATCAATACGAGGAAGAGGATACTTATTCTTCACTGTCACTTTGTTCAATTGTCCATAATCAATACACATCTTTATGGATCCATCATTCTTCCTCAAAAATAATACAGGAGCACCTTATGGAGAAAAACTAGGGCAAATAAACTCCTTACTCAACAAATCCTACAACTGGTTCTTTAATTCCTTCAACTCAGCTTGAGCCATACGATAAGGAGAAATAAAGATGGACTTGGTTCCCGGCTCCAAGTCAATGACAAAATCAATATTCCTATCTGGAGGAACACTTAGGAGATCAGGAGGAAACACATTTACAAACTATCGAACCACGGGCACAGAATCCATGGGAGATGGCTCTGTACTAGTATCCCGAATGAATGCCAAGTAAGAAAAACACCCTTTATCAACCAATATCTGAGCTCTAATGAAGGAGATAACTTTTCTATGGTTAGAACCACCAGTACCCGTCCACTCAACTCTGAGAAACCCGACATTGCTAAGGTCATAGTCTTAGCATAACAATTAAGAATACTCAAGATAATGTCAAAGTCTATCATCTCCATAATTATCAATTCTACCCAAGTATCATACCCAGCCAAAGAAACAAGGCACGATCGAAACACTCGATCCACCACTATGGATTCACCCACCGGTGTAGAAATATGAATAAGCACAAACATGCAATCAAAGAACATATCAAATCAAGCAGCAAAATAGGTAGACACATATGAGAAAGTAGATCTCAGATCAAACAATACAAACGTCGGTCGATGACAAACTGAGACAATACTTGTTATCATAACATCAAAAATCTCAGCCTCAGAGCTCCTTGTAAAAGCATAAAACTGGCACTCACGACCGCTTGCAGTTTGAGTAGAAGTTCTACCTCCACCTTGTGGAGCTGGAGTACCCCTAACAAAAGTCCTGCCGCCTCTACAGGGTTAAACTATGACTCAACCCCGGGTTGGAGGCACTGAATCCCTAGTTGGAGCAGCTAAATAAGAACGTTGAGGTCTTGAATGAGTCTGAAGAGGACACTGTCGCATCATATGACTTGGATCTCCACAAGTATAATAAGATCTCGGCACAGATAATTGCTGCTGCAAACCAGAAGAACTACAATGACCACCTTGTAAAGAACCATAAGGTCCTTGGGCTGACTGCCCACTCTCAACTGCTGGCATAGAAGCATTAACCGGTCCACGATATTGAAAGGAACTACCACCTATATGCAAACCTCTACCTCTGAATGAGGCACCAGAAAACTGACCAAAAGAATGGTCCCTCTTCGGCTCCCTAAAATCCTCTAAAACCATCCACTCCTCCTTGGCGGTGCTCACAATAGACTGGGAGAAAGTTCCCTCTCTAGCTGCTTTGAACACATAAGATCTAATGGAGAAAGTCAACCCTTTCACAAACTTGTGAACTCTCTTTGCCTCATCAGGAACAATAGTCATAATACGCCTAGAAAGCTCACAGAAACGGTCCTCATACTCGGTCATAGACAAATCACCCTGAGTGAAGATCTCAAGCCTCGAAATACTCTCTTCTCTCACGCTCCAACAAATGAAACAATCTTGGAAAGTACTAAAAAACACATCCCACTCTACCCAAGGAGATCAGACTAGTCTAGACCGTACTCCACCACTCTCTAGCGCCACCACGAAGCTAAATTACAATAAACCAAACACCACAAGCATCCACCATACCTATTGCGTCAAGCACCTCATGGACAAGGTCAAGAACTCATTAGCATCCTTTCTCTTTCAACCCTGAAACTAGGGTGGTTTCATTTTCTGAAACTCGCATAACACTGTTGATCAGTTGCTGTCAGAATAACATTGGAGTAATTTGTGCACCAACAACCGGTGCAGGAACCACTAGTGGCTGCCCACCTGAACATGAATACCCGGAGTCAACTGACCTGTGGTCTATGCCTCTACCCTCGTCTGAGCACCTTGTGGCGTACTTGTTACACTACCCTAAGAGAGGTTCTCTAACACACCTATCATCCTTAACAAAGTCTCCTAAAACAAAGGAGCTCCAAACTCGGGAGGAACCTCGTCCTCAACAACCTTTACCTGTGGCTCAAGAGAATCCCCTCTAGCTTAACCTCTGGCTGGTACAGCTTCACAAGTATGACCTCTGGCCGGTGCTACTCAACGAGGACGACCTCTTGCTTGGGTCCTACCTCTACCCCTAGCTGGGCTCTCAATAACAGTATCCAGGACCGCCTCCCTTTTACCACTGGAAAGAGAAGCTCTAGTCCTTGGCATCTGCCAAAATAACATGCAACGACTCAACACTAGAGAGGTAACCACGCACGATAAGAAAGGATGAATAAAACAAAGTTTACTAATAATCTTTTAAGCCTCTTAAAGATAAGTACAATCGTCTCTATACCGATCCTCAAGATTCTACTTAGACTTGGTAAGTACACAGTTGAGACTTATGAACCTGGGATCTATTACTATTTGACACAACCTAAATATACACACGATGACACTTGTTTATTCCTATCAAGACAAGTCAGCCTTAACCCGATGAAAATGAAAGAAATGCGGAATTATAAAGCAAGAACAAGACAAAGATGGAAAACCTATTCATTCTAAACAATACCTTAAAACCTGGTAGTCACATGTACATGCCACTAATGAAAATACAGAATTCGAAAGATAAATATAAGTCTCAGTCTTTGTTTTTAAAGTAGAACAAAGCTTAAAGAAAAGGAAAAGAGAGTTCGCCAGGATGACAAACAGCTACCTTTCAAGTCCTTCAACGAGCCTTGACTGTCATGAGAAAAAGAAGACGATCACATGGGTTCGGGTTCGGAACCTACACAAGTGTTAAGAAAAGGGTGAGTATAAAAAATACGGTACCCAACAAGCAACCTAGAACACAAGGCATCTAGCTAGAAAATAAATACACATTAAACTCCAATTGAACCTCATCAAACTACAACCTGCACAAAAATCAGTCCAACGTAGCAATTCTACAATACACGGCTCACAACGCCCAATACTCGCAGTTTAATCTTCACAATTCAACAATCAACCAAATCAAATAACTCAATCTCAATGTCAAGTATTTCAATTACACGCACAAGTACATCAATCACAATTAAAAAGCAAGTCTCACATAAGCATCAAAAGTATCAAGTCACAATGATCAACCTCTCACCAGGATTATTTCTCATCGGCACAATATCACTAGATGGAACTATTACCCATCGACTTTATATCAAATCACTAGTTGGAACCATTTCCTATCGGCTTTATGTTAATTAACTAGCTGAAACCATTTCCCATCGGCCTTATATCACTAGCCGAAACCATTTCCCATCGGCCTTTTCACATGTCTTATCATGGTGTCTATAATCAATGCATACATGCAATATCACACCACACAGAAGAGACAACCATCTATACAATTCATGTGCACATTCATGCTTTCAAGCATTTCATCAATTAATTATCAAGGGTCACAATAAGGCAATTCACATCATCATGTTCATCACATTCTATTTTTCATTTCAACCCCTTTTTTATTCATTTAGATATAACAAGTGGACAATTAAACCCTTCACCTCATCCCCATTACTCCTAACACACTAGTGACGAAGGAATCAAATAAATTCTACTAGAATACAAGGTTTAGAAGATCACTTGCCTTAAATCAATCAATATCACTCAAAGAGTTGAGTCTTCCCCTTCTGAATCACTTTTAAAGCCACACGATCCAAAAGTTTTTCCTTAAAAATCTGGTCCAAATCACCATCCCAAAGTTTCCAAAACTAAAAAAATGGTGAAATGGGGTTTAAACCCCGAAATGGCAAGCCAAAAACCCTCTCAAATGCTGCAAAAGTGACCAGGGGTTTGCTTGGCATCGCAAAAGCGAAGGTAGTTTAAGTGAGAGGTCCTTGGCTTAAGTGGAGGTCGCTTAAGCGACAAGACCTTCACAAAAGTGAAGCATAGAGCACTAGAAAATACAACCAATTTTCAACACTCCGAAAGGACCCCTCGGGATTCGTTTGGAACCCTGTGAACACAAACCATATATGAAAATCCATTATACTCAACGTTCCGGACTCAATGGAATCATCAAATTATGAATCTGAGGTCTTCTTGACTCGACATCTAGGGGTGTGCAAAAACCGAACCGATCAATGAACCGAACCGAAAAAAGTGTTATTGGTTTATTGTTATTGGGTTATTGGGATAACAGTTATTTAATGGTTTTACAAAAAAAATTATTGGGTTATCGGTTCGTTATTGGTTTTTAATATTGAGTTATTGGGTTAACCGATAACCCATTAAGTATATAATAATTGACTATTTTAATTTTTAGTTATACATATATATAATATATTAAAAAAATATTAATATAAATAGTAGTATATTATACTAAAAATATAAAACCCTACACAATAATTAACACTACTTAACAGTTAACTCTCCTCTCTACTTTTAGTTATTTAACCTTTAGGTTTTACTTTTTAGTATTACTTATTTACTTTAGTTATTTATAATTGACTAATATTAGCTTTTGCACGATTGTAAATATCTGCAATTTGGTTAACGTCAGGAATTCAAATTGTGTTTTTTTTAAAAATAACGTAAGAACTTCATTTAGTTACCATAAGCATGACCTCATTTGCTACTGTTTTGACTTTTATCTATGATTTGGTTTTATTTGATTCTCTTTATTGCATAAAGGGGATCTCGTTTTATATATTATGGTGATCGAAAATTTACCAAGTCTTTGTTGTGATGACCAAAATACAACAAGTTGGTCATTGTTGTCCCATTTGGAATGATTATTTCGATGTATGTGTATCGCGTCAAATTATTGGATAAGTCATATATTTGTTTTGAAAGCATTTTCTTATTGGTTAAACCGAAAACCGAATCGTTAAAGACCTAAAACAGATAAACCAAAAATCGATAACAAATATCTTATTGGTTTGGTTATCGGTTTACCATATTAAAAAACCGAAAACCGATAAACCGAACCGATAATACTTATAACCGAACCGAACCGACCGATACACACCCCTACCGACATCCGTGAAAACCATAGGAATCTAACTCACGCCTAAAAAGGCTAAAACAAGCTCGAGACCTCTCAAAAATCAACCAAGACCTTACCTAAGCCTAAAATCATCCCCAAATCCAATGGAACTCTTGGAATTCGATCCAAGCATTCGAACCCTGAATGTTGACCAAAGTCATTCCAAAGGCTAAAATTCCACAATTTCATAACTTAGGACCTTAAATCGTTATAAAGACTTATAATAAGAAATCGTCAACTTTCACCGATTAGATTTCACATTCCAAAACTAGTGGAATTGATGAAATTCTATTTTGATACTCGAAACTCTAAAAGATATTGAAAACCAGCTTCTTAATAACTTAGCCTTTCAAAAACACAAATTTACCAATTTTTCAACTTTTAACTCAAAGTTCAAAACCAACTTTTCAAAACTCAATCATAGAAGACTCGGGTCAATATTGGGAGGGAAAAATTGTAAATTCATGAAACTTTTCAAAAATTACTGACCGAGTTATTATATTTATACTCCGAATATTCTATTTTAGTCCTGCTCAACCTGAACACTTTAGACTCTAGAGTTTGTCTCCATCACTCCAACCTAGCATTAACTCCATCACATGTCTCATCAATCAGTACCATATCATCTGCAATTAACATACACTATGGAACCTCATCATGTATACACAGTGTCAATTCACCCAACACCAAGGCAAATATGAACGGGTTAAGAACTAATACATAATGCAACTCCATCTCAACAAGAAAGTTCTCAAAGTCTCCTCGCTTCGTTCTTATTCGGGTATTGACGCCATCATACAAGTCCTTTATGGCCCTAATATAAGCCACCAATACGCCTTTAGCATCCATATATCTCTTGTGGATTTCTCTCATAACTTTGTCATAAGTTTTTTCAAGGTTAATGAACACTATATGTAAGTATTTCTTCCTTTCCCTATATTTGTTGCTCAGTCTCATCACTAAATAGATGACTTCTGTAGTCGATCACACTAGCGTGAAATCGAATTGGTTCTCAGAAATGAACAAACCCTTTGTCACACTCATCTTTATCATCCTCTCTCAAATTTTCATAGAGTGGATCAACAACTTGATGTTATAATTGTTACAATTTTGGATATCACGCTTGTTCTTGTACAATAGGAACATTGAACTCTACCTCGAATCTTCAGACATTTTTGTCATCTTAAAATGACATTAAATAATCTAGTCAACCACTTTATGCCTGTCATGTCTATGCTCTTCCAAACTCCATCGGAAATTCATCTCATTCGGTTCCGCTTTCTCTAATTATCCTATAATATAACGCTTAACCTCCTTAACCGTAATACACCTAAAGAACTTAAAATACCGACGACTCTCAGAGTGCTCCAAATCCCCAACATAATGTCTTTGTCCCATTCTTCATTAAAGAGTTTGTGGAAGTAAGTTTATCATTTTTGCCTAATGAGGATCCCTTCCACTTGCCTTCCTCATACTTAATGTCTTTCACTTGATCAAGGTCTCAATCCTTCCTCTCTCGCCTTTGCGAGCCCTTACAAATTTTTTATCTCTATCTTTATTCCCTAGTTCAACCTACATGTGTTTGAATGTTTCCATTTTGTCGCCTTAACCCATAGCACCCCATATATTTTAAATCAACTAAGTTGTTAATCTGGAAACATATGCGCCAAAAATTATTTTTTTCCCCGCTCTATATTGTCTGATCATGAGTTATCGGGAGAATAAAATTTTAAATGGGTTATCATTTGATGAAATGTATTTATGGGTATGATCAAAGAAGTTGATTAACGTTTTAGGCCAAAGGTTGCTTGGTAAAAAAAAATTATATTTGAAAGTTTTATTTCGGGAAGGTATTTTAAATAGTCTCGTATATGATTTGACTTGTGATGACCAAAGCTCCCAAACTATATAGAGTTAGAGGGACTACCACCTATCGAATTATAGATTTATGAGTACAATTTCCTACGCACTAAACTATTTGTCAATATGACATTAGATTAGAGAGATATTGACGTTTTTGTGAAATTGCACAAACACATATGTCAAAGTGGGCCTATGTCGCGACCCAACCCACTGAGCCGTGCGGGCACCTACTCTAACACCTACATAGAAAAATTCTCAACACTCAATTTGAAAAACACAATGCGAAAATCAATTCAACATAAGAAAAATCTTTTAAAATCCTTGAATAAATATAAACTCGATTATAAGAATCATCTTTTTACAAATAACTGAAAAACCTTCCCAAAGAACTAGTCTAAGTGGGTACAAAAGTCAGTAAGAAGCTACTATGTATAAAAAGAAATAAGACACAACTCCAACCATAAGAAAAATGAGTAGAAGTTGTCGGAGATCATAATCGTCTTCACCTATGAAACATTACTGAATCTTGCAACTGGAAACTATGCCAAGTGGCATAGAAAGAGTAGTATCAGTACAAACAACACGTACTAGTACATATCATCGATCGACCTCACCCTACCACATAATATCATGCAATAATATCCAAAGAAATATGTATGTTGAATATAAAGTTAGGCCCCAGTCCACCCTTTCACCATCCTCACTACATGTAACCCATAACTTGAACTCAACACACCATATTCCTTCTGGTACCAACTTCATTCACTCTATATCATAACCTAACCCCTCTATTACACAATAATTCCCCAAACACCATACTGCTATTTCTTGCAACTCCTTACCTTACACACTTCCATTATACAACATATGAACGAGTATCCCCAACACTTAGCAAATAGATATAACCAATTCTAGCCATTGTTATAAAATTGCCCGAACCAAATCATCACCTACATTATTTAACATGTCATCTCAGTCCACACAAAAGAACGCCAAAGCTTTTAAACATATAATCCAAACCCTCATGAAACCAACCACCCATAACTATACATGTACCGACATATATTTATATATACTCCCTCCGTCCCAATTTATGTGGCACTTTTCATTTTTTGAGAGTCAAACAATTTAAGGTTGATAAGGAATTTGCGCATGAAATCTTCAATTTGTTTGAACAAAATTTATAAATTTGTAAACTACGTAAAAAGTACTATAAGTCACAATAATTGATAATTCAAAATGTTTAAAAAATATATAAAAAATTTACGATCAAAGTTAGATTTGTTTGAATCTCGAAATCCAAAAAGTGCCACATAAAATGGGACGGAGGGAGTATATAAATGTGTGGGGGTGTGCGTGCGTGCGTGTGTGTGTGTTGGATCAGGTGCTACGCCAGCACACACACACACACACACATACATATATATATATGTGGGGGGGGGGGGT
>JAJOOH010019742.1:0-20565 GCA_029582605.1 Solanum gracilifrons | reverse complement strand
ATTCTATGATTCTAAACTTCTAACTCTTATCTTTATTTAATATTTATCAACTTATTACTTATATCATTATGTTAACAATGCATATAATAATTGTCTCACTTAAAGGATGTTTTTCAATGTTGTGTTGATAAAATCTTACCTAAAACTAGTAACTCAAAAAACAATATTAAGTACAAATAATTTTCATCTTAATAGTGTAATTTTATTTTTTTTGAATAAATACGTATATGAAGTGTATTTATATTTTAGGCCGCGAATTGAAATTTCGCTTTAGGCCCCCAATTACGTTGAGCCGCCCCTGAAGTGATGTAGAAATAATCATAAAAACATGGACCAACATTAGTTAACTTAAAAAAATTCAAGCTTATAGATTAGGAGTCCAAAAATAGCAATCAATATAAACTCAGCAAACCACTCCTCAATATTAAAGAAGTTGGTCTTAGCTATATGAATCTTGTGTATCCGTTCTGCTCTACGTGTGTCCCAACATCCAAACGAGTTCAGTATGCAGACAATTCATACTAGTTAGAAACTATTTTAGCGCTGGCTTTCAGCCTACAACAAGTCAACAACCCTACTCAATGACACCTGACTTGAGACAGGCTATACTCTACAAAGTTCCCACTTCCCATACAACAGAGTTATCAGTCCAAAAACATCATTCTAAAGAACTTCATTGTACCAAAATACTTCATAATGATCTCCTTCACCTCACCAACCTTAACTATCCAACTTGAGTAAAACAATGCCATTCAGTAACTAAAAATTTCTGGACCAAATCTCCAATAAGAACCAAAAAGGATGTTAACCAGATGCTAAACTTACAAACTTCTTAACATAAATATAGTTCTCCCATATCAATATTTCAGCCATTTACATGATCATACTATACTGTCGAATGAGGATTAATCTGCCTCAAATCCAAATGAGTCGAGTATTTTGAGAAATCATAGTTAGTAACTATTTTTTTGCTGGCCTTCAACCTATAAACACTCTTCATTACCCAAACTAAAGACGGCTATGCTACCAAATTCACATACAGCCGAGTAACGAGTCCCCCAAAAAACATCCTTCTAGAAAAGCTATATGTAGCAAACTACTTCATAATGATCTTTTTTCAATCACTTACCTTAACAATCAGAACTTCAAGCAAAACCATGAAAAAAGAAAAAAAAAATCTTTGAAACCAGATAGTAAAGTTACAAACTTTTTAAATATGGATACAATTTTTCAGCTATATACATGGACATACTAAACTGTCAAAGGAGTATTTTTCCATGACTTCTTCACTCCTGCTATTTCTTTTTTCGAGCCAAGTATCTATCGGAAACAACCTCTCTACCTCCCAAGTTTGTAAGAAGTGCATACACTCTACCCTCCTCGGACTCCACTTGTGGGATTACACTGGTATGTTTTTGTTGTCGAGCCTCCAAGAAGGAGACCAAAGAATTCACCTTTACCAAACTCAACAAACCAAAACTTACCCAATATCTCAAACCAAACATAATCATCAAGAGCAAATCAGCACTAAAAATACCAAATTCAAATAAAGGGAACTTCTGTCCAAATTCACAAGTTACAGTTTCCATATCAATATTTCAGGCATATACAGTCATATATTATACAGTAAAAGGAAGGTTAATCTACCTGAAATCCAAAGAATTCCCCTTTACCAAACTCAACAAACTAAAAATTATCCAATAACTCACACCAAGAATAATCATTAAGGGCAAATAATCACCACACCACCAAAATATAAAATTAAAATAAAATGGAAAATTATCAAGAATTCTGACAACCCAACCTTGTATTATTATCTCCAGATGATTGAACAGAATCGGAGCCATTTTTAGATGAAGAAGAACAAACAAGTTGTGTTCTTGATGTGTATTTCAATAAAGATTGGTTCTTTGGAGTTGAACTCAAAGAGGAGCTAAAAAAAACATGGGTCTTTGAGGAATCAAGCTTAGAAGTGTGTATTAATGGATGAAAGCAAAAAAAGATAGAACGCATCTTCACCCTTTTGAGAAAAATATGGTTTTTTGGAGGATTATACTGAGAATCAAAGTTTTTATAAGAGGAATGGATGATGCCAAAGTTCAAAATGCTCACCTAAGCCAACTTGCTTTAGGCTGTTACTTTCTTAAAGATTAGGTAGTTAGAGTATTTATTTGGTAAATGACGATGACATAATAAATAATCTTGAATCTTTAACCTTACGTCAGCAGATAACTATGATCTTTAATTTTGATTGTGCATAAGTAGATATTTAAATTTGTATAAATTGAACAAATAGACACATTCGTCCTACATGACACCCTACATGACAATTTTGTGTCCTACGTGTATTATGTCATGTAGGACATGTGTGTCTACTTGTTCAATTTTATACAAGTTTAAGTGTCTACTTGTGCACACTCAAAGTTGAAGGACATAATTGTCCGTTGATGCCAAGTTAAGGATCATATTTATGTATTATGTCAATTTTAATAAATATGAGTTGTAATTAAATGATCGAAGTTTCTTTCATTTTGATTGTTTTGAGTAAAGGAAATTTTGTTGAGAGTCTACCTTTGAAATGAGTTTGGTGACTTATTATCCGAATCTTGAGCTTAACCAAAGAAGTGTAGTTCAAATAGTTTATGCCAATATATTTGAGATTGAGGTTGTTATTGTATCTTATTTAACTATTAGCTTCACATTAAATTATCTAATTCAACACAAAATTTAAGAAAGAAAAATAAATTCAGAAAGTTATGGTCTAAAATAAACTTTAAGATATTTGTTCATTTCATGGAAGATAAAGAAAACAAAAATAAGCCATGTTATCTCTAAATTCTAATTATAGAAAAATAAAAAAAAATTATAACAAACGAAGAAAATTGTTTCACGCAAATCAAATACTAACTAGCTTATAGAGTTGTCTAGATAAAGCATTATACTTATAATAATATTAAAAAATCGTCTAAAAATACTTTTATAACATTTATGACATTGTTTATGCATTTTTGGCAATTCTAAAAGTTTGGAACATTCTATTTTAATATTACAACTTCAAATAAACTTTTAGGAATTTGAATTGAACTTTGATCTATTAAACTAATATAACTAATAATCAGGGTCACATGAAAATATTTTTGAAAAATGTTCTCTAGAAAAATGAATGGATGTTTTACTTATATTTTTGTGTTGGATACATAAGTAAAAACTATTTATATATAGTTTAGATAAATATTATTTTTAAAAAAGAAGTAAAAAGGTAGGGATAAAGAGTGATGGGAATTGGTATATCCATCGTAGTAAGATGGATATGATTCTTCTATACTAAGGTCTCATCATTTGAGCTCTCGATATGAAAAAAATTAATAGGGACAATGACAAATTTATGTATTAAAAATTGGTCACATGAATCCGTGTTCATCCGACTATGCTCAGTATATTATATGTATAATTCTTAAAATATATCTAATATTATTTGAAACACTCATGGTTAGAAAAAAATTAAGTGGTGCATAAGTTTTTTAGATCATATCTTCAAAGCAATGGTGCACAAAATCCTGGATTCAGGGAGTGTTTCCCCCCTTTAATGAATCTTTCACAACATATATCCACATTAGTCAATGTCCAATGTATGTGCCGGACACCAGGCGGGAAACCAAATCTTTTTCAAGTTAACTACATGCATTGTCTATGTATGACACTCAAGATTCTTCACTTGTAATGAAGTTTCATTGAGTTTAAAGAAGTGAAATGTTCTTTATACATAAAAAGAGTGTTGAAAGAAAGAACTTTTTGTGAATATACAAAAATTGTTCCAACTTTCAAACACTAGCTATCTCAACAGACTTCTGAAGGGCACCTAAGAGGCTTCTCATGATTCTTGGCTCCCCGGGAGGCGCCTTATCTCTCGAGGGTCCATTTCGTATGGCTCGAAATATTGGAGGTGAGGTCTCAGTTGCAGGGAAAACCATACAGTCTATATATGCAAGAACTTCAGTTTGAGCATCATCAACTGAAATGAAACAAACTCTGGCTCCGCGAGGAATTTTATCAACCTGTATACGAAAAGTTTAACTTGTAAGTCTCATCTTGATGAACATTGTGTATACAACACGAACAATGTATGCATTTTCTGTAAGAATGACTATGCTGAGACGGATAGTAGTTTCGTTTGCATAAGTCAAAAGACAGGAAAAAGAAAGCAGAATCTGCCTATTTTTTTGTTATAAGGACAATTGATGTTTACTTCTTTATATTTTGACTCTCGATTGATTGGTTATAATGTTCACGAGGTTGTATATAATACGATGTTCAATGATATGACTCTCCTACTGACTGAATTGCTTGAATGGAAACAGTATATCGAGCTTAGAAATGAGGACGAATTACCTTTAGAGGCATGGGTAGTGGCAGCATAGCTCCTTGACAAAGGCTGTTAGCCCACTGCAAGTCACAAAACAAAACATTTGTTAGCATTAACATACTAAGGTTTGTAAGCATTAAACAACAACAACTATGCCTCAATCCCAAATAAGTTGGAGTCGGCTATATGAATACTCACTATTCCAGTTTATAGACAAAGATACTAGTAGAAACGACGTCTTTCTTTTCTATGTTAAGATTAGGACAGAGAATTTGCATGTTAAATGATGCACCAGAATAAACACAAAGTCCAAACATGAACAAATGCCATCTGCAAATGCACAAAGTCCACGAACACGAATATGGCACTTTGTTATGACTTCTTTTCAATTCTCCATCGTTCTGTTCTTGGTCTCGAGGTGATGTATGAAGAAATGAGATTCTCTAAGAGAACAAATGTGTTAGCTGTAAACTAGTCCTTTCATTATAAAGCTTGCTGCTAAATGAATCAAAATGTGACTAAAGCATCTCTCATTAGTATATATATTCTAACTTTATACGTCATAGCCTCGAGTCCTTAAGTGGTTGTTGAAGACTCTTTACGGAGCCTCATCCAGTTTGTCTCCGAAAAACAAGAGGATACTCCCTAACTCCTACCTCATATAGCAGAAGTTCCAATTTTGGGAGCCTTAGCCAATGTCTCTCATTGTTTCTGCATTAGTCTTTCTCTTGAACCCCTTTGAAAGTCTACGGGTTAAACATCCGATAATTCAGATTTGGGGCTTCCTATCAAGGTTCGAACATGAGACCTCTAGTTAAAGATGGAAGAACTAGAGGTTTTCTTTACTAACAAATAAATACAACAACAGTTCACTTCTCTTAATCTTTGGTTTCAAAGGGAAGAGCCACTAGAGATTCAAGAACTAGCATACTCTTAATTCTTACCACTTCTAATTAAATGGATTAAAAATAATTATTCCAATTAAATTACTTTTATAACTTCTTGTAACTGTCTATTGTCCCTTGTAATTCGTTTATCATATTATTTTATTGTAGTTAACCGTTCCTTTTCTAGTATTTTGTCCACTCGTGTTATTTTCTTGAACCAAGGATCTGTCGGAAACAACTTCTCTAACTCCCTATATCCCACTTGTGAGACTACACTTGGTATGTCATCGTTGCAATCAAATGACTAGTAGACATTTCAACATGAAAATTCACAAATTCACAATGAAAAGCAATACCTGAAAAAGTAGAGTTTCAAATCTTGCAAGATCAAGATCTTTTGGCAATTTCATTGTTCCCAAAGAAACCCCATCTTCATAATCTTGATCATTAGGTGAAATTCCTCCACCTGCTTTCACCACAACAGTCAAATTCTGGTAACTTGAAAACTCACTGAGGTTAAACAACCTATTGCTAATGATGTTGTTCTTGTTGGTGATTAACAAAGTTGAAGGAGGAATAGACCTAGAAGGACAAATTTGCACTTGAGAATTATGTGTTATGTGAAAAAATTGTTTGGTTGTTAAGGAGGAAGACATGGCTAATTGTCTTCCCTTTTTTTTTTGTTGTTTTAGTTTTGTTATTTGTTTGCTTGTTAGAAATGGTTATTTTGTGAACATGTTGATGAAGATAGGATAAGGCCTTTTTGTAAATCAGTGGTGGACAGTCTAAGCTCCATCTCAAGCAAGTGATATCAACTATTTAGTCCAAAAATAATATACAAAAAAAAAAAACATCTTAGTTCTCTAGCACTAGATGTTCTATATACTTTTTCTTGACATGGAATTCTTTGAATGTGATCCGACCTTTCCTTGGACCCTGGCATAGCAATAGCTTAGTACACCAAACTGAACGGTCCTCAGACCTTAAGCATAGTGAAAGCTTAGTACACATATCTCTTATAGAACGGTCTATGACAATGTTGTGTCATTAGTCAATATTGGAAAAACCTCTTAACGTTGGTCTGATCCTTTCTCAGACCCGCGAACTTAAATATAACTCATTCTAAGGTAGAATTGTGGATCATAGATGATTTACCAGAACTGCATTAATATTGTTGCAAACAAAAGTTCAGCTATAATGGTACAGAAACACAGCTCACTCTGAGAATCCAAATAAAAAAACATGGAAATTGGGATCATTTAGAAGGATGAGGAAGATTAAAAAAAAATTATGGATTAAACAAGTTTATTCAGCATTTGGAAGATAAAAACAAATTAATTTAAAGCTATTTTCAGTTTTTTCTCTTTGGTGCTGTACAAGATCCACAAGTATCTAACTAAAAATTCATACAACCACCAAGCTGCAGCAACAAAACCAATTCTCGAAGACCCTTTTTTGCAAACTGAATGCAACAATTTCCATGTATGCTCTCACGTCGAGAGCAGATTGTGCTGAAGCCCGTCTTCATATTGTTGTAAAATTATTATGAAGAGTGAGCTTCAAGCTTGGGAAGAAGACTTCGCCATGCATCTGCTATGCCATTAGATAGCCGTGCCTGTCCCTTAGCAAATTCATGGAAAGCAAGTCCCATATCTGATGTCTTCTGTTCTTGAAATCGGACAATCTCTTCGTTCATAAGCCTCACTATCGTATCAAATCTTCTTGATGTTTCTTCCCCTTCAGCCTTAAGCTGTATTCCAGAGAAACACAATGTAAGTACCTGCCTGGGCAGTTCCACGACTAGCCAACTGAAAAAAAGAACAAGTTAAACACACTGACCATTTCATACTCGCGCTCAGCCTCAGCCAACTTCTCTGATCGTGTCAGCCTGTATTTATTTCTGCAATAAAAAGGCAAGAGCCAAATTTTACTTCAGAACAGAGACTCTGAGATGCACCATATAATGAATAAACAAGATTATTAATAGGATTGCATATTTCCCTGTCTTAGATAAAGCAACAAACACATGTTTGGACTCTTTACTTTGCAGATTTACAGGATAGGAAAGATGAAAAAGAAGTCTGTTTATAATGGCAACTTTTCACCTACGAGATGCATATTACATATGCAAGAACGACGTCAGATATTTTTTCAAGACAAGGAGGACGCTACATTAAATAAAATTGCAAAAAGTGACTTCAGTTCACTCTTCAGTGGATCAAATTCTTAAAGTAATTTCTTCACTTTTCACTAAATCAAATACACACTTGGCACCATCTAATCTTGAACCTAATAGTTACAGTTCGACACATGATGCTAAAAGGCCTTCCATTTTTGTCCCATCTATGTAAGTTTGTATAAAAACATATACTGTTTGTCATCATAATATTATGCAACAGTATATACCACTGGCAGAGTAAAAGTACCTATATGGCTATTCTCACAAAAGAAAAGAGGAGAGAGGCTGAGGTCGGGAGGAGGGGTGGAAATAAGAGGGACCCATGTGTTAAACATATGCAAATCAAGGAGCCAATATGATGGCTAATAAACACAATTATATCATTGAGCTCAATGTAGGTGAAATCAGCAATTAAGCTGTATTTATATGCAATTTGCAGGACAATGATAAACTAATTAAATACACCAAATTCTCATACTGCAAAGTTTGAAGATCTTGTAGCCGATTTTTAAAAAATTGTAACTTCTCCAGTAGAACAAGACCTAGACAGTATATACATCAACATCTAACTACGTCTCACACTAAACATGCCTGGATGATAAGAGTAGCAGATTAGGCCATACTAACAGTATAACAGAATGAAGCCTTGTTTATCAGATTTAAGATATCATAGTGCATATTTAACCCTCCCCATACCCCTAGAATGCAGAAGGGTCATAGACCAGGTTAGTGTATAAATATGACATAGTTGAAGGAAAAGTTTGCACCAATTCAACAGAACAACCACCAAATGCAAATCAAGATCAGATTTAAGAAACCACCAAAAGAAACAAAACAGGAGGAAGAGCAGTATAGGTGTTGAGACATACAAATCAATTTCCTTAAACTTAATTGTCTCGGCCAGTTCACACTGCTTCTTGAACGCGGTTGCTCTCTCTGCTATCGTAGCCTGTTCAAAGTTAGCACGGATATTAGTGTAGGAGAGCAACAGAACACTAGGTTCCTCTTAGCAAAGAAAAAGCTGAAAGCACAAATACAGATGCAACAGTTGTTTATCTTTGAGGATGCAGTATTTGTCGAATGTACTCAAGTCCTGAAGCAAGGCTCCAGGCAGGCTTGGTGCTTCACCTTGTTTAAGTTGAACCTTATTGCCTTAAAAGGCATGCCCGAGTCCTGAAGCTCAGCTCAAACCAGGGTTGGAAAATGATCTATTACTCTTACCCAAATGTCACATATGGCTATACTAAAATACTAAATGATCAAGAACAGAAAATTATAAATTTTATATGAAAACTATTTGATCTTAGATCTTAAGAAAAAACTTTAAATTGCACCATTGCATATTAATTAAAAATTGTGATGGCATCTGAACGTAGTTGATATACATTTACTTCAAATAATGCACATGATAACAATTATTGCAATTTCTCTACCCATATAATTACCAGTTGTCTTTATAGTTATTTTTTATTGCGTGTGTATGCAACTTCATCATGTGCTTATAATTAACTTCATCATGCACCCACGTTTTTGTCTTTTAGCCTTTGATGACACTGAACTGAAAAATTCCATCCACTTGTTGGGTAAATAACACTGTTTCTTTTACTTTTTTTGATTGGTAAAAAACACCTTTTTCTTACAAGCAAAGTTGACCACTCACCTTAATAGATTGCACAGCTCGAACATAATCCTTCAAAGGTTCTTCGAAGTTCATTAAAAGGTGGTGGGCCTGAGTGACAGAGCATTGCCTGTTATCATTACCTAATTTTGAGTAAGAGAAAAGACCATGGGTTATTCTTTGTTGAAAATACCTCTTTCTGCAGCTTAATTGATATTATCTCAGCCTTTGCCCCAAGTTCTGAAAATGCTTTGCCAAGGGCATCATCATCACAAGTACCAAGAAGCTTGACTGCCTTTCCAAATTCTGAGAGAGACTCGCCCAATTCTGAAATAACAAGAAAAACCATAAGTCAGCTGCTTGGAAAGACAAGTTTGTCATCTACATAAGGAGAGCAAAGGGAAACTAAAGCACACAATATGTTAGAAACACAAACACATGATGAGATAACAAAAGTCATATGCCATCTTCGGATTGAAAACTGTGAGGCAAAGAGAAGGAGATCAAGATATGTCAAATACGACGGTGTTTGACCAAATAGTTCACATTTGATGACAGGAAATAGAAGAGGCCTTTTCATTAGTTCACTTCGAGTTTCTCCAGTACACATTCTACAAATGGCTTAATCGTTATTATCTAATTTAGGTCCCCACCCCCCCCTCTTCCCTGACAGAATTGCAGATGGATCTTAGCTTCACACAATAACAGTTCTACTTTAATCTTCTCCAATCCAGTATTTGGATTTACAAAAGTGAACTTTCCCATTGAAGAGAAAGAAGTTGATGATGAACCAAAGGTCGTGAGTTGTCCAATGTATTGGTTAACCTTGTTTTCTCTCAGAAAAGTTGTTGATGAACTCCTTTCACTATAACTCAGGCACAAAAATGAGGATCAAACTACTGATACGAATTTTAACATTAGTTAATAAATTAGCCCACTTGGTTAAGGGATGAAGGAATAGGATGACTCCTCCCAGAAGTTTATCTATAGGCCAGGAAGGGGGTGCAAGCAAGGTCGAAAGAAGGCAATGGCACCTGAATCACCATTCTCTCACTGCTTGAGAATGGGATAGATATCTCCTTAAGAGAGTGAAATAGAAAGTGCTGTAATACAGTATTAAATATCTGAAGTGCAAATACACTTACACGGAGTACTCAATGCCTTTAAACTAGATTTTTCCTACCTCTGTGTCTCTTGACAAGACGATATGCATGTTTTTGAGCCTCAGCTAAATGGTCCTCAAGCTCAAAGATGTAGTTCTTCATCTTCTCATATTCTGGGGTTGATTCTTCAACTGGTTTTTCCTTCCCAAGAACGACATCGCTCACTTTAGATTGGACATCCTGCCATTTACGACTTACTGTTAGTTTTAGAATAATCCTGTGGACAAGCCATTGTAATATTCCTCACTCAGTAGTGTCAGCAATATACCTTAAAGTTCAAGAAAAGAAACACACTATATGCACCACAGGCCCACATTAAATTACACATCAATAGAGATGTTGTCAAAGAAGAAGCATAGAAGGAGGAATTTACGTCAATAAGTGTGATCAAATTTTCAAAAGTGTGGAATTGGAAGTATAATTATACAGAAATTGTATTATTATTCTATGTAACTGTCAGATACCTTAAAGATTTGGATCAAATCTGCAGGCTTTTTCTTGAAAATACCGGTCTCCTGGAACCTTGCTCTGTCCATTGTCTGAAGAAAAGGCAACAAGCGTGAACCACTTTTATGAAAAAGATGAAACTGAGAGATATTAGGAAAAATATAAAGCTGATATGATAAATGCATTAGACATAGTTCAACATTTGTTTCATATCTCAAGTACAGTGTTATGTGACCTCTTCCTACAGATTTTGAAATCTAAAGCATTTAATAATTGAAGAGAAGAGAGCTTTGAGAGGCGATGTCCTCAAATACCAATCTGAAAGAAATCAATAAAAATAAGGTCTCCAATGTACTGAAGATCTGCTAAGACTAGTTTATTACTCTAGAAGCTCATTACACCAATATGCTCCCCCAAATGTGCATCTGGTAACAGTGCATTAATTTCACCAAATCAAAATACTTTTAAGGGTCATTTGGTTGGTGTAGTAAGGAGAGTTGATCTCCATATAAAATCCAACATTTTTTTTTTCGAAAATGGCAAGTAGTAATATATTAAATAAGAAATCTAGCACTCAGTGAAAATCCAAAATTATTTTATACAATTTTTTATACAACCGAGAAATTCCTGAAAGCCAACTGGTGCGCGATTCTAAACTCAGTGGTTATTTGTGCAATGTTCAGTTGCTACTTTTATCTACCTCATAAATAATACAAGCAGAAGCTCTACAGGAACTTATGTAAATTTTTTTCCACAGAATGGAATGTGGAATAAGAATGCGGTAGCGGATATTAATAACACCGCACATGAATTAAAGCCACTGAAATCACAAAACTAACCTTATAAAAGTAAACAAAAACTTTTATTTTGTTTAAGAAGTAAATAAATTTTAAATTATACATTTACATTGTATACTAACTTGTAGTATATAATACCAATCCTCCAACAAGAGATAATCTCTCATTATAATCACTGATTTACTAATCTTTGCATTACTAATCCTTGCATAACTATTCTATAAACTGAATGGCCCCTAAATTCTTCAAAGATAGTGCTCAATTAGTTAATAGAAATAAAGAGTTGGGGTCAATTACACTAGTTGTTCCCTACAATTGTGTGTTCAAGGTTAAGTAACACAAATTAAAGAGACTACAAAACCAGTACAAGAAAAGATGAGAGACGTTCAATGATATGGCTTACTAACAATCAGAATCACAGACAACAGACAAATAAGAATACCTCCACAAAAGGTTAAGATAACATATGAACTCAAACTAAATATTCAACCAAGTAACTAACATTCATTACCTGCTCATCAGCCTGCAAGAAGATTCTCAAATCGTCACTTTGCCGAAGTTCATGATGTGAAGCTATTCTGTTTACAAACACATCCAGAGCTTGGCGCCTCATTTCAATAAATTCTGCACTAAATCTGAACTTTTCTGCAAGAAGGTAGATAATAATAATCTCAAAATGCCCTGAAAAGAAGATCCTTTTATTGGTGCAAAAGCTAGTGGCTCCCCTTGATAGATTCCAATACTTAACCTATACTTCTCCAAAGAAAATGGGATTGATGCCCCAAAACACAGACATCCTTACACATGTTTGACACAAACAACTTCCGCCTACATGACTCCCAATTCTTGCCCATCTCATTTAGTCATTTCCAATAAGCAACGATAAATCAATATATTTAAAGCTTGAACATATTGAACACCTATTGGTTTTAGCATCGCTTAGAGTTAGAGAAAAGTCAAAGAGATAACCAGTACATGCGGAAGAAGTGTAGCCAGTACCTACTGTGCTCTTCTCTGGAAGTGGAGGAATAAAAATGCCCTTGTATTTCTCAAAAAGACGATCGTGTAACCATACAAAATCACTATAACGTCGAATCACAATCTTTTCATTCCCTTGGTACTCTGGCAAATTTGTCTGTCTTGGAAAAAAAATGGTGAATGAGAACTCGAGGAGAATCAAGAGAAGTATGTACTATATTCTGCTGATAGAAAGCATATGATTGTCTGTTCCAGGAACGTGGCAGAAGAGAAAACAACAAGCAGAAGAAGCAGAATATTATAGAATCTTAAGTCCAGTAAAATAACATCCATTTGATGTAGCGATTGGGATGCGTAAGCTCTGGACCCAAAAAGAGTCTCTGGAGATTAAGTTGGGTCTCAAACGTTCTTAAGTAGTTGTTTCATTGCTGGTTCAGCCTATTAGAAAAATGGACTTTCGCCTAGCTCAACCTCAAAAGCTAACTCATGAAGTAAGGATTGTTCAAGGCTATAGCCTATACCCTCAATCAATCTTGGACACTAACACAAACTATGAGGTTCACATTTCAGGCCTCAAGTTCCAAACTAAAGCCACCCCAACTAAATGTCAAAGAACTTTTCCTTACAACATGGCCAAAAGACCAACATATTAAATATGTTATGACTTATGTGTATGAAAGCATACTTTTAAAGGAAAAGATCTTTAGAACTGAATGAGAGAAACGAAAGTACAAATACCCTAGATGGTAAAAGTATCTATATAGGACTTACTCCTAAGAACATTAAAGAAGGTTTCAGCGTGAAAAGAGCAAGTGACTTAAAAAAAAAATTGTTTATGCAAACACTGATGTGATTGTTGCGGGAATAAAGTGAAAAAAATAGAAGTATAACTCTTTAAATAAGCAGTTCACGCTTCACACTATTCAATATAGTCTTACAGTACAGGTCCTAACTCTGCATGAGTGAGTTCGCTTACATTGCCGATCCCAACCATAGATAAAGAGAGAGGATTGTGGTAGGTTTATAACTAGCGCACAACTAGCAATCTATGATGAGTTCTCACAACAAAAACAAGTTGATCATTGAACTAAGATGAGCTTAAATTGTGCAACCCGCACTGTACAGATTCCTATTGACGTGTAATTGTTGTATTAGAATTTAGAGCAGAGGCCTTGATTTCAAGTCTCACCACCTTCTATCAAAAGAAGAATACAAAACTTCCTTTGCAATTAGAAGTATAAGACAACCCTTGCTTTAAAGACATTCACGGAACTCCTGGCAGGATTAAACAATGAAATCCAAGTAGAATCAAGATATGAACAAGAAATAACTGAGCATAGATCTATCCATGTGTAACGTTCGACTCTCCAATTTCCTAACGTCTCTTCAAAATCCCATCTTACTATATAATTTCTCCTTCTATGGATGATATATTTTGAACTACAAACTTCATATTGCCATGAGAACAAACTCTCTAATGTCAATCGTATCAAATCAAGACGTTTTTCTCTTCAAATCAAGACGTTTTCTCTTCGAAGTCATGCAATTATGTCAAGCTTAAAGGATGCATCTTTCCAAATATACATTCAACAGGAAGTCCTTCCATTTGTTAACTCTGATTCTATATGTTATTCTTAGTCTTATCAGGTGTTATTGAATTTGAACATAGATTCAATCAAACTTAATGCAATTAGCTTCTCTGAAGTACAGGAAACCCCAGTTCGAGATCCAAAAAGGGGTTTCTGAGAAAATATGAATTTGATAGTTGCCTTAATCCAGCAACTCCTAGCATAATACTACTACTAGCTATACAATTAAACGTGTATAAGCATAACTAGTAAATGGAAAGAGAAGGCAATGAATCAACAACCTTAGTGATGACTTTGTAGGAGATATAAGCTTGAACTCCATTACCCATTTTAGCTGGATCCGTAACTGATACTGATAAAAACGGTGCTTGTGAAGATGGGGATCTAGGGCTCTGTAACGAACCTGATCCACTTCGTTGCTGCACCATTATACAAAATTCAAAATCAAACAATACAAAAATTCATCCTTAGAAATTCAAAAAATTGACTGCGAAATCAAAATAATGGTGGAAACACACAATTACCATGGTGTTCATGGCTGTTCGGCGATTAGTTTCTGCCGGAGAACGGTGGTGATGGGTTGCGGTTTGTGCAGAGGTCTACTCGTGACTTTGGGTTAAAATGGAAGAGTCGTGTAGTACACATGTGAAACATATGAGATATACTACATTATTAATTTTTTCCGATATTTTCTAGTTCTTCGATTTCTATTACTATGTATTGTCTTTGTATTTTGATTATTATACTATTTTTTTATAGTTATTGTTCGTTTTTTCTCCAAAATACTTAATTTATTTTCTAAAGTAGTTAGTTGGAATTTTATTTCTTCACTTACGTTATTACTTTTTTTATCAAGAGGATTTATCGAAAATAAAATATTTGCTTCTCAATATATGAGTAAGTTCTCAGCATAGTACTTTAATCTCGTCAGACTTCACTTGTGAATTACACTATTATTGTCATTTGGATGTTGGTTGGGAATTTAGTTATGTTGGGTTGTTTTATTTCGTGGTTAGTTATGAGTATTAATTAATTACTAGAGTTATTATGCACTGAATGGATGTTGCATATTATTTCATAATATATTGTGTTATCTTTAATTGCATTTGTGTCATACTGTAATATTTTGATGAATGCAACATTTGGATGTATTCAAATATATTGTATTGTTTTCAGTTGTTGCATAATGTTATGCATTAAATAATTTGAAGGATACACCTTCGAGAAAAAATGTATTACGGTGTAAAGTTAATATAAAAAGTAGGATAAAGTATAAAATATGATTATCGGATAATAAGTAATAATTAAGTAAAAGTACGAAACGAGAAACACGTGTAAAGTAATGACTCGATCACATCAAATCGGTCATTACATAAATGAGATTTTTCATTACATGTAGTGATTAATGATACAATATAATGAAATTTAAATAACAATCGAAACAAATATTATATTCAAACTAACAACATGACAACTAGGGTTGCCTATTGAACGAATAATTTCGCTTACTAACGGATATCAGTTTTAAAATTTACTAATTTGCAAACCAACATATAAGATATCGATTGGTTTGATAATGGACTATCACTTATCAAACGGTGTATGGCTAACATCTACCCTTTTTTTCTCTATGAACACACCTTATAGAAAACTCACTTAGCTTATTATATAGAAAACTCACTTGGCTTATTATTTCAGTTTTCATTAACTAATATCTATTTCAAGATAGAAAACTCACTTAGCTTATTATATACGGGTAAGTTTGAAAGCAAATAAATTAATGTTTTATTAATCATGTAAAAAAAGTATGTATTATTCTATGTAAAATTTAGTATACTAAATATGATACTTGATTATCATGCTACAAGTCTACAAAATGAAATAAGTAAATCATTAGTTAATTTATGTAAGTATCTATTCAGAATAAGATAAAATAATTACATATGAATTAATATAATACATAGATTAATTGACTGAGAAAAATCTAAAAGATTCAAACTTTTTGCTGATATTAAAACATAGACAAAAGAAAAAAATTCAGTGTGAATATAATATCAAACTTACCTCTATTATTGTAATTTCCTTATAATAGTTATTTTAAAGTGTTCATCGAGATAATATAATTAATCTATCCCTTTTATATTTTTACACTAGTAGATTTATTCGTGCATTAAATAAAATAAAATATAGTTAGAAATGATACTTTTAAGGGAAAATGATTGGTTAGTAGTTATATGACTTTCAACAAATTCATAAGTTGTCATTTTGAATCAAAAGAAATTATAAACTTGCGACAATAAAAAATTTGTATATAATACAAAGAAAATTATAGAGAGAATATATAATAATCTTAGTCATTAAAAAAATAAAGAAAGAAACATGAAATTAATGCACAATTTTTTGAGCTCTTGTCAACATTTATTTTCATAAGCCGATCGTCATTCAATAATCTTCATTTTATTAATCAAGTCAAATTAAAACATAAATATAGGAAGTACATATCAAAAATATAATAAGTTAAAGGTTTACTACAATATGAATACCGAAATAATGTCACGACTATTAATTATTTTAGGGGTTATGATGATAAAGAATTATGGGGAGTAATGAAAAGAAGGACCATCAAATTTTACATTTTTAAAGAATATGATAAACGGTTAATTGACATATTTATTATTCTATAATAAAAATAGAGAAATAAGAAAAATTGAAAAAAATAATAAGTAAATAAACTCTAAGCCAAAATTATAATAATGATTGACAATTCAAGGGACTTAAAAAAATTATCATGTAGATTTTAGTATGTTATTTAAAGGTTATAACAAATGATTTGTAATTGAAATCCATGGGGTGGAGGGTGGGTGGGGGGGGATTATATTTAGACATTTTTAAGAAAGTAAAAGATCAGAAAAGGAGCAAAAAGAAAATTATGTATATCGGAAATTTATTTTTATATTTATTAAATTGATTGATTACAAATTACAATAAGTTTTTGATAATTGTTGCAACTCTTCATTCTCTATTAGTACAATAATAAAGATTTCTTTTGTGTAAAATTTTTTATTATCCTTTTTAATTGTAGGTAAATAAATGGATAAGAGATATTTAGATAATTATGTCAAAAAATAAAGAAATAAATTTAAAAATTTGAGAAAAAGGATAAATAGAAATATTGGTCATAAAGAAACAATAAGAGCATATCTATATATTTATAAATATTTAAACTTTAACTTTACCAAGCTAATTTAACTACATCTCCTTATGAATCTTCGTCACCATCATTAAACTTTCTTCTTCATATCTTGATGAACTTGACCATCTAACTTTGATGTATTTTTACATTGTCATTAAACTTTATTCTTCATCTTGATAAACTTGTATTTGGCTGTTATGACACAAGAAGTTCTAAATAATATATCTATAATCTTCATTAAAGTGATGATCATAAATTATCACATCATTTTTTTTATGTCATATCTCTTTTGGCTATTAACCACATGATTGATATAAAAAATCGAGGGGAAAAAATTATGAATAAATAAAGGAGAGCAAATATATTGATAAACAAAAAAAAAGAAAATGAAAATGAGTATTCAATAACTCTATAGATGATTGATTTATATTAATTACGTCATGAAAATTAGATATAAGAAAATAGAGAATACATGTTATTTTAAGTAGAGAGATGCAAATAGATAAAGATTGTTTGTAGCTCATGAGATATAATTTGATATAGTAAATATATTTATTTTTATTATTATTAAATAAAATAATTGATTGATAAATAAATAAAGAATTAAAACAGAGATAAAAGATTAGTAAATAATGCAAATAGATGTAGGTTTTTTTGTAACTGAGGAGATACAATTTAATATAGTAAATATAATAATTTTTTAATTATTAAATAAAATAATCGATTGATAATAAATAAGGGGATTTTTTTAAAACAGAGATAAAAGATAAACAATTGTGTAGGCTATAAAAGAAATGTCATATCACCTTATTTATATTTAGATTTATATTATATAATATAAGATTATTTACAAGGTCAAATTAAAACTTGGAACTGTTTGGATACCATTCTGTATTTTTATACCCACGTTTTTTCTAAAAATTATACTAATTGGATGTGATATACATAATAGGGAATATCAAATGATATCATGAACATTAGTATTAATATAGTTTAGTAGTTTTGACTATTAAAAGTCATGAGATTGATGAAAATAAAGAATAATTTAATTTTTATATTAAGGAATATTAATAAAGTAAACATTAATAATTGACATATTTATCTTTGTACAATAATAAAAAAAAAAAAATTCTTAGTAAAAAATGGATGGCACGTCATTTTTTTTAATTACATAGCTTTATATATTATATATATAAATTGATACAATTAATTGAAGCATAACACAATAATGAGTTAAAGGACAGTACATTCGTTTTAAATATCGGCATTCACTTGCACTTTTTTTTTTCCTCCCTAAAATGAAATCAAAACTTTTTAAAAATAGAATTCAAACATAAAAACTATCAATTCTTTTCTACAGTTTCAAGAGTAAATCTTGAATTTTCTACAAAATGATAAATAAAGGACTTAAATTATAACTTCATGCAGCAAATTATTATCAAAATAAGCATGTCTTTAATTTTTTCTAAAAACATTACAATTTTTTTTTTCCTATTCAGTGTCCGAAACCCACATTGGAGCTCCGACTATAAGCTTTATAAGCTTTATGGAGTGCCATAATATGAAGTAAACATAAGAAATTGTGATAACAACATAATATGGATTTACTTGAAAAGTGAAAAACATGTGCAATCCACACTCAAATTTAAAAACAAATAAATAGGAAAACTTAAGAAAAGAAGACAATAATTTAATATGAAATCTTGAATCACTGAAATAGAAAAAGAAAAATGTCAAGTACATCATATTTTTTGTCATGAATAAAGTTCGATAATATTAAGATTAGAAACTTTAAAAGAAAAAAAAAAGTTTTCGACGTGCATAAAATACGTATTTTATCCACTACCCTAAGAAAAAATTAACATCTCAATAAAACAACATTTGTCATCATAAACTTAAGGAGGGAAAAACTTGTCGTATCCCACTTTACAAAGTTCATCAATGTTATTTCTTGAATAAATCATCAATAATTAAAAAATCAATTATTGTTTCTTGAGAGTAAATCCTCTTGTATTAGGAATGTTTGACATAGAACAGAAAGGCCAATGAACTATTTCAATTTAAACAAATAAAAATTTAGCTTTTACATAAATAATAAATTAATATGAAATATCATACCTTCTGAATTATGGCAGGTCAAGTATAAGATGCTCATATGTACCATTAATCGTCTGAATATGTAGAACACCTAAAAAAAAGTTTCCATCAAATCAATATATAGTGAAAGAATTGTTCTATAACATGTCATAAAATCTCATATAGTTAAATTTAATATTCTAGAGAGGAGAGCCGTAAGAGAATCGTTAACAAATCATATCACTATTCAACACAATATAAATATTTATCATTAAAATAATAAGAAAATCGTTAACAAATCATATCACTATTCAACGCAATATAAATATTTATCATTAAAATACTATTTGCTTCTACATAAAAATTATGATATATCACAAAAATAAGTTACAAGAAAAGAGTAAAAAGAGAGATTTGCTGGTCACTCAACATACCTCAACTGGGAAGAAAATTTTATAGTCACACCATGTTGAATCTTTGTAGTTGTCATAAATTTATAGTAATCCTTTGTTACCCTTGTGACTTTTCATTTGCCTCACACCTCTTCATTATTTGTAACCGTTGGTTTTTATTTCACAACTTTTAATTATTTTAATTGCAATCATTAGTACTTTTAAATCTCTTTTTAATCCATTTGTTACAATTTTTCCTGCAGGAAAGAACAAAACATAACATGTAAGAAAAGGCAAAAGGTTTGAGTAAACGTGTATTTAAAAATAAAATATAGCATTTGAAGAGTAAAAATTGAGAAATATTTGGATTTAAAAAGAGAGTTAATAGTGTAATAATAATAGGATTTAGGGAAAATTGAGAAATATTTGGATTAAAAAAGAGAGTTAATAGTGTAATAATAATTGGATTTAGGGAGGAAATTAAAATAAGAAAGAACATAACATAAAATGTAAGAAAAGGCAAAAGAGTTTGGAGTAAACGTATATTTACAAATTAAAATATAGCATTAAAAGAGTAAGAGTTGAGAAATATTTGGATTAAAAAAGAGAGTTAATAGTGTAATAATTGGATTTAGGGAGGAAATTAAAATGCTAAAAAGAAGAAATTGAGAAATATTAAGGAAAAGAAACTAACAACATTAATGATAAAATAAATTAAATATAACTATTGATAAAGGAAGATTTAAATGTGATTATCTTTAATATTTAGGTGATTTTTTTTTTGTATTTTAAACTATGAAAAATATGCAAAAAAAAAAGATAAATAGATTTCTAGCCCTTAGAGGCATGCCAGATAAGCAAGTCTAACATTCTCCTTTATATA